>JALPQI010023387.1:0-11860 GCA_025490895.1 Thaumatotibia leucotreta
TAGTTTAAGTATCATAATTATGCATAAAACCAGCGTAACTTAAGTGACCGTAACCATGGTAACAGACAGAATAAAGTTGATTCACCCACAGAGCAGTGGCTAAAACTTTTTAAATAAATAAATAGATATCTTGGGAGATCTCATACAAATCGACCTAGTCCCACGGTTAGCTCAACTATGGGTTGTTAGGTATGTGGGGTACCAAGCTACCAAGCGATAATATATAATAATAGATGGATATTTAATACATTTAGATACTTAAATACATATACAGCTACGATTTTGTTTTGTTCCTTAGAACCTAATTTTAATATTTATAAATAAATACACAAGTAATGCCCTCGCGGGGATTTGACCCCGGAACCTCCAGCATTGTAGGCAGGGTCACTACCAACTAGGCTACGTCAGGCTGACAAAATTAAGAAAGTACATCTATGTATAAAATCTTACCTACCTAGAATAGCGTCAAGTATGTGATAAAATGTAGATGTTTTCACAGAATGCTCCTAATATGTAATTTTCAATAATAGGGATGGTGACTGTAGTTAAAATAAATTATTTAACATTATGCACGACATAATACACGAAGAAATTATTACTAAGATGTAGATTGCAGTAATTTTTGTACAGAACTTCTATTCAATCAATTGAAAAGAACTTAAAAGAGTAGGTCATTTGGCAGTACTCAAACGTGACGTCACTTTTGAGTATTTCATATAAAATTCCATAGTGGTGATCGTTTTGACAGTTCGAAAAAGATGCTGATTTGACTTGCCAGTCATAATACCTATTGTATTTCAACCTTCATATTTCTATTAAGCCGTTATTGAGATATTTTGTGCTGTCCATTAGGCAAAGAGGATTATATTTTAGAACGAACTGAAATATCTTTAATTATTCAAGCTAAAAATGTGGGACTACGTAGTGTTTCGTGAGTCCCTATTAACTCAATAACCTATACTCCGTATATATAAGTCGTATTGAGCAACTTTTATTACCTATGGTACAAACCAACTCCGAAAATTGTAGTCCAAAACGAGTGGCGATAAATTAAAATACAATCAAAGCGAGTGTTTTAAATCGACACGAGTTACGAATTTCCATTACACACGTGACAAACCTAATATTTGGTTTAACGATGCTGATAATGATACCTAGTGTACTTATACTAAAAAATAATAATATAATAAGACGATGTTTTATGACTCGCTAATAACTCCCACAAACCGTATATATAAGTCATATTCAGCAATTTTGGTATAGAACCAACACCGAAATCACGAAAAACTTTAGTTTGTAAACGAGTGGCGATAAGTTAAAACACGACCGAAGCGAGTGTTTTAAATCAACACGAGTTACGTATTTCCTTTTCGCACTTGTATCGTACGACGTTTCGACCTGACGAGAAACGATACACTTCTCGCAATAGTGCGTAAAAAAACACCAATTGTACTGAAACGATACAATTGCGAAAATGTCCTTTTTGCATGTGTCTCGTTCGACGTTTTTCAGTACAGATGGCCTTTCGAAGTTTTGGATCTGACGTAAAATGAGCCACTTCACGCACTACCGCGTAAAAAAGGCACCATCTGTACTAAAATAGGCGTTTTTATACTTATTGGTTACATTTACATTATGAGAAAACCTATCACAAACTTTCTTATTTTGTATTTGAGCAGAAACGCTAAAATAAATAAAACCTTACCCTACTACTACGTTACCCTAAGAAAGTAAATATCACAGATAAAGTGTATTATCCACATCATAAAACATACCAAAACTAATCCAGTGTAAATCCATCAATGCACAAAACAAAACACAATCCATCACATTCCAAATTCAAATAAATCCTCACAAGTTCACACAACCGGCCAGCATTTTTAATTACAACCAGCCAGTAAATAAACGCAAGTTTTTTTTTTAATCGTGCCTAAGGCGATCTGCCAGCGCGCGCGCCGCTCGCGAACTGAACTGAATGCATTCGTCCCGTCGTTTACGCGCCTAAGTTTCTAAATAAAGCTTTCCTGCTATATGAGGGACTGCGTTTGACAGATTAGTACCCATCTTGATTAGTGTAGGGTGGTTCAGTTAAGCTGGTATAAATGAATTATTGAAAGATGGAATTACATTTTTAACCATTGTTACTCGACATTTAGCGGCAGTAACAATACATTTGTCACCACTCTTACTCTTCCCGCGGGTGTCGTAGGAGTCGAGGGATTGAAGTGTGACTGACCATTCTTTGATAGAAGATCGATGATGGGCAGCAGCGTCATCATAGTGGACACATTGTGGTGATTATGGGCATTTACCTCCTAATCCGTCTATACGCATAGTTAATAGGAGAGGCCTACGTCGGCTGATGATGTAATGTGATGATATTATCTAGTTTTGGTGTTCATTTCATAAACTATAAGCGATATTATAATATTAAAACGGCGATCAAGTTTTTAATTTCTAAAGATGTCGCACTGAATTGCCGTTACAAACCTGACTGCATTTAAGATTTTTTAATCTCACGATAATTGAGTGTCCCTTATAGTGAAAATGTCTAGAAGAATCAAATTCAAATTCAAAATTCTTTATCTACATAATATATCAGAATACAGTACATTAAGAATAGAATAGAAGAATAAGAATAAAGAGTATTTATTTCAGAAAACACAGAGTACATATATTCCAGGGGTCTCCGCACTAGGCTACGCCTGTATCGCGGGGAACCAAATACTTTAAATAACAGAATTTGTTTACAAATTGAAATCTTGACAATAGGTAGCAAGTTACTTAAATTAAGCTAGTACTATTACTATGCTCAATAATTAGTCTAAAGTATCTTATCTAATATTGATTCTGTCTCAATGTAATTTTGAGAGTGTAAAAATTTGAAAAGTAGCTTTTTTGTTTCTGCTTGAGTACAATCCCGAAGATTACAAAGTTTATTCATTGCATTGTATGTAGATACTCTGATGCGCTCTCCAAAACGTTTACCGAAAACAGAATTCACCCTTGGAATAGGTAAATTGAAAACGCGTTTTTGTAATAGTATGTTGTAGTCCCTAGACGTTTTAGCGGACTTGTGTGTTTGCAAACAAATTTTTTGGATAAAAAGTTGACGAACGGATAGAACATTTGCTTCTGCAAAGAGATTTGAGGTTGGAAAACGGAAAGGTTTCTTAAGCATTACTTTCAACACTGAACGCTGCGCTCTCTCAACCTCCAACATGGCAGTTTTTGATGCACTACCCCACACTGTAAGGCAGTAAGTTATAATCGACTGACACAAAGCGACGTAAATTTGTGTTAAAAGAGAAATATCTGCCGAGTGACGGAGTTTCTTGAAGATATAAATAGATTTTCGAATTCTGCCAGATAGATTATGAATGTGATATTTAAAGTTCAGATTTTCATCTACAAAGAGGCCAAGATATTTTATCGCGTCAGTACGCTGGATTCTGTTACAGTTGCAAGGTTTGGACGGGAAATCAGTACATGAGTGAATTTTTATAGTGAGATCGGACGGCGGTTTTGACAAAGCAGTTTTATGAAAGCATAAGAATTTGGTTTTGTCACTGTTAAGGGTAAGAAGATTGGCACGAAACCAACCTGCAGCCATTTGCAAACCTATTTCTGTGACCGTAACCAGACTATATGTTAATTATTAATAAGATCCTTGTATTCAGCAAGCAAGCAAGCATATAAATATTTTAAAGCTATATAGCCTCGTCCTGCCCGAATACTAAGTTTGAGCTATTGAAATTTAAATATAATGTGTTTGAAAATATAGTCTCTTTTCTTTGTTCTAAACAGTCGAATATGTCCTTTATAAATCACATTGGGCAGGACGAGGCTATAATAACAATTTATAAATTAAACAGAATGTCCAGGTCTACTACTATTATACAAATGTCACAAAAATACTATTATAAATTAAATTAATATAATGTCATCGGTTCCTTAAAATTTAAATAATCCTTAACGCTGTAAAACATTTATCCCGCAGCCATTTTGTTAAACATTGTTTAAATAATACCACACCAATCTCCACACCTCACCAATCACAATAGTTACCTACTCCTTTACTACGATAGCTGCAAGTGGCACTTAGCTGATCTTCGAGATATGGAGCGACATTCAATCTACATTTCTTATGCCTGTGACCCGTTTTAAACATTAGTACAGATTTAGTGAATAATACTTTGCCTTCGTATTTTAACGAAAATCCTCGAATTTATCTTTCTGTTTCAATCAGCTTCATCATCAGCCTACCTATCTCAGTCAACTATGGGTATCATCATCATCATCATCATCTCAGCCATAACACGTCCACTGCTGAACATAGGCCTCCCCTCTGGACTTTCACATGTACCGGTTAGATGCGACCTGCATCCAGCGTGTCCCGGCGACCTTCACAAGGTCGTCTGTCCATTTTGTGGGTGAACGTCCTACGCTGCGTTTGCCTAACCGTGGTCTCCACTCGAGCACTTTTCGACCACTATGCGTATAGATAGACACAAATAAATGCCCGTAATCGCCACACTGGGCAAGCGGATTGGCGATCGCAGTAATATGTGATGATGACACTGCTGCTCATTCTATCAAAGAGTGGTGATACTTCAATCCCTTAGTCGACACTTACGACACCCGCAGGAAGAGTTGGGGTTGTGACAAATGTTTCATTACTGCCGTCACCATACGGTACGTACCTCCTTTATGGTCTCAGGCAATCGAAGAGAATCGAAGATGTGTAAAGCATATAAATACCCTAAAATAAATCCAGAATGTATGTGTTACATTTGTATGTCAAAAACGACAAAAAAGTATGCAATCTTAACAATCAACATTCAGGGAGATGTAGTTATACACTTTTACACCATATTTCATTTTTTTATGTGACGAAGGTAGACAACTGAGCTCTCAGCCCATCTGATGGAAAGCAGGAACTGAGCCCATGGATCGCCTATGCGCTGCTTACCCTGAGGACTTAGATGGATTGCCTCTATGCTAGTAATTACACCGGCCATCTTACCCCCGAACCGAAACACAGCAGTGCAAACACTGCTATTTAGCGGCAGGTTTACGGGTAAGACGGTGGTAGCTATCCGGGCGGACCCCGCACGAGGTACTAGAACCAGCAAAATGCAGGTAGGTGAAAATTAGGACAGGTACAATCTTTGCAGTCGACTGTACAATGGGTTTTTACTCTGATTTGACACTTACAGTTTAAAAAAAATGTTACGTGACATCGTAATCCTAAAATTAAATCATGTCTCAAAAATTTGAATCGTATAACCAAGTCAGAGGTTTCTTTTTACTGTGTTCATATAGGTGAAACAAATCTGGGCCGGTACCGCGAACATCGAAGATAGCAAATTTCGGTGATTTTTCTCTGTCACTCTAATGACGCCTTCGTTGGAGTGACAGAGATAAAATATTCGTAATTTACGAACTTCGGTGTTCGCGGTAGCAGCCCTGCTTGCCGCTAATATTGTGTAGTTCGGAATGTATTGATATGTTAATTATTTGTTTAGAATATCTCTTTAGAAATCTGGCTAGGACGCGTTATTGTTCAAGCAACTTCAGTAGAACATTGGGAAATGGGAACGACTATAAAGTTAGGTATTTGCAATAAAATAATGGCTTTAAAAACAGTTGGGATTATGAATAACCGCAACTTTCAAATTCTTTACAAAATGCGTGCAAGATTCCTCTTAGCGAGTTTAAATAGAAAATTCTAAAAAAAACCGGCCATGCGCATGTCGGGCTATGCTCAGAGTAGGGTTCCATAGTTGTTCAAAAAGAGCTGGGCCGATTATGTTCGAAATAGTTTTATTTTTAAGTATTCTATAAGCCATGATTCATGATTTTTTGCATATTTTTTGGTCCCACGGATAAAAAGTTATAGAGGATTCGGGTTAATTTTTTTTTATTCTGATGCGGTTTTCTTCAAAAATATTAGAAAAATACTTTTTTTGGGTCCTTATTCTATTGAAAAAACCTGCTCAACAATACCCTACACAAAATTACAGCAAAATATTCGAACATGAAAATTATTTGTATTTAATGTTTTATAGTTTTATAGCTTAGCTAGCTTCTGATTAGTCGGGGTTGACTGCATAATATTGTCATGGAAGATAATGTTCGAGATTTACGATCACGTTTCGCTTTAAGTACCTACATTATCTACAAACGCGTAGTCATGAGTTTTTTGCTAGATATAACTTATTAGTATTTGGTATTTTCTTTACTAAATATCCTTAACTTTATGTTCGCTTCTAAAAACCAAGAAATGCAAATTGTGTTAAAAAAGTTCAATCATATTTTTTTGAGGAACAACTCGAATTCCTTTATTTAATATTTTTTAAATTGTAACACTACTATTTACAATAAAGGTTTTTAAAAATGAATAAATAAATTGTACGCCTTATAGGCACAACATTGTGGTAAAAAAATTAGACCTGTACGTATGTACGTACATTACGTACAGTACATACCTATGTTGTACCAATAAATGATTTTGATTTATTTGATTTTTTTATTTTAAACCTTTACAGTCTATTTCACATGACGAAGGGGGCTGGCATGATATTGAATTCAACTTTAGAATGCTTGCCGTCTCTGTCATGTGGAAGAATCTAGATTAAGTGAGCAGTTCAATGGACACAGGCTACATGTTACCATCTATAATTGTATTGCTGTAATGAAGAAATTAATAAATTAATATAAAAGTACAAACGAAGAAGCGATGGAGTATCATCGTTCTCTGAAGCTTCCACAATTGAAATAGACTGTAAAGGTTTATAGTACATTGTGTATTGAGGGCGGTAAATAAGATAATCCGGTAATCCGATATTCATGAAATTTGGACAATTTACGAATAATATGCTACATTTTATGACCAAACAAATAAATAAAATACAAGAATTATATATACCTCTTTCGTGTATTTTAAAGCATAAACGTGTTACGTTGTAATATACTTTTCATCACACCTTTTCGGTAAGTGCGCCAATGCGCTGCGGCAATGCGTGCCGTAGATGCGTCATTACGCCCTAGGGCAATCAAGGATTTTCATAAAACATTACGTCGCACTAGCGCGGCGCCCGCCGCCCCACGCAGGCGAGCGCGCCGGGATTGCTGTTATAAGAATTATAAATTTAAGTCATCCCCGATTTTGAGAAATTATTTACACCATTTTAGAGTAGTTTTGTGAAAATATATTGTTTTATTAACTTGTTTTGCCTCACAGGTGTAATGAAAAACATTGTGTGGGCCACGGGCGGTACAAGAATTATGAACTTGTATGAAGTAAAGCCCGTGTTTTCTTATTTACCGCCCTTAATACACAATGTACTATTATGAATAACGGAGTCAAACAATATGCAGCTTTCTTACGAATGAGCGATCTTTACGAGATAGGTAAACTTAAAAACACAAAATTGCATTTTTACCAAGGTCTTTATTTTGATTCTATTTAATGTAATTTCCTCGCGCTGATTAAATTTGAAATGATGATTGTAATAAATATATTTATTTTAACTTACAAACTGTATATAAATAACACTAAGGCAAAAACATAACCCCAAAAACAGCTAAAACAGTTATCAAAACGTTTTTCCCACGAAATAACAAATAACGTTTACGTAACGTTGTGTGTGTATGATAATTGTTCCCGAATCACGCTTGGATCGTTCTGTTTGCTCATTTTCTTTGAATTAATTACAACGATACACAGTGCCCTGCGGTGCGTCCAACCGTATGATTTAGACAGAAAAAATCTTTTTGTTTACCATAAAATAACAAAAAATGTCGAGTTTCTTGTAAAGATTAATGAGGGTATTGAATTCTGTTTAGTAGAAAAAATATTAGAAAAAATAATGGCACGATATTTTTGGTTTCGAAGCCTTTGAATTAGGCTAACTCCCCAAAGAAAACGTTTTTGTTTGATAGGAATTCTTTAAAGATGACAGTAATTTTTTTAAGGTGCATTCAGCCCAAATGAGCATTCGCTATTCTATCCCCCACTCTACGAAATCAACGAATCACGTTTTGTGTAACGATCGAATTTCGTAGAGTAGGGGGTTAGAATAGCGAATGCTCGTTTGGTCTGAATGCACCTTTATTTGAAAGCATATTAACAAAATAGGTCTAAACGCGAGTCTGCAACGTGTTTAAAATGATTCAATCATTTATTGATGTGGTCCCATCACAATGTTTAGTTCCCGGATTAAAGTTTAATCACTGTTTGCTTATTTTCTTTGAATTAATTACAACGATACACAGTGCCCTGTGGTGCATCCAACCTTATGATTCACAGAGAAAATTTCATTTTTTTACTATAAAATGGCAAAAATTTCGTTGTGTGTACGGATTAATGAGGGTAGTGAATACTGATTAGGAAAAAATTGTAGAGAAAAAATTTACATAAAAATTTTGTTTTTGGAGCCGGTCGCTGAAAAAGGCCAACTTCCTATAGAAACGTAGGAACTTTACTCATAAAACACTTTAAAATAAGACTATTTCTAAAATAATCGGTCCAGCCTTTTTATAATTACTACGAAAATCTACACAGAGCATGGCCCGACATGATCTTGGCCGGTTTTTTGAGCTCATCATAGCTCATCATAATAGTACATAGTGTTTTGAAACTCCGCATTTTTGAGATTTATCAAGAAAATAGATTATAAAGATTGAAACTCAGTTTTAATTCATGAAAAAAATACATTTCTAATAAAGTCAACGGTAAACAAATTGTCATCGTGATCATCCAAATTGTATAAAAACAACAAAATCATAAAAACAATCAAACTCCGATTTCGTTAACTTTCGTACGCACTTTAAATATAAGATGTCTTAAACCAAAGAAAAAAAACATGTACTGAAGTTTACCAACGCTGTAGATTTCATACAGTCATACGCGTAATCGATTTAGAACTGTATCGTCCTAACCAATAGCCAGTGTGTAACATCCAAATGATACTCTCAAACGAAGTCTGAGATTAATGCTTCCGAATCCATCCATAGAGCATAAATATTTGTACACTTTTTCACTTAAGTCTGAAGCATAAGGTCTAAAATTGTTTATATATTTATGCCATTGGCTTCATTGTCGGGTGCTGAAAACCCTCTCAAAAATAACACGAATCCCATAAATACACAACAACGCTTTTCTGTTAGAAAGAGTAGCTCTAACGCGAACTGCTGTCTCTGTAACATCAATGAAACCTTCGTTTGGAGTGATAGAGATAGATGAAATTTACGATTTTTGTAGTTTATGGTAGGCCTATAGGTTTTGGAGTTTCATAGCACTGTCAGGCTAAAGTAATATAGAGTAGATGATAATAGTACATTGTGCATCAAGGGAGGTAAGTACGGGATTACTAACGAGAGTGTTAGAAGGCTTTTATGACTCGAGTTAGTATTCCGCTTACCGACCGTAATGCATACAATGTTTTTCATCACACTTGCCGACAAAAAAATAAGTTTTAAGACATAATATTATTAAATGACGTAATGACATTTCTATTACTCCCTAGGGAATTTCACTTTTCTATTACTTCCACAACGCACGCAAGCAATGGCGCGCTTAGACAGCAAGTGTTATGAAAACTTTTTTTTATAATGTAAAACTCATCCATATTAATTTATTAATTTGCATTTGTAAATATCTCGACGAATACTTATAACAAGTATAAAATAAAAAACAATAAAATAACTCTTGAAATAAAGCTATGAAAACGGATGAACTCGCGTATATTAATTAACAACTTCATTCCGACGTTTCAAACACTTTACTATACGCGAGTTTATGTCCGTTTACATAGTTTTATTTCATGTGTAATCCTCGTGGTAACCGAAGATAATATTACATAAGAATATATTAATTAAGGTTCATTTTAAATAAAAAAAATGTAGTAATTACACAATTTACTCAAATCGAACATAATAGGTATGTCTGATAAAATATTTTTCCAGGAATTAAGCCCATTTCTTCATTTTTCCTTTTTATTTTATATCATGATGCTGAACTTTCCCTCTTCATTATTGGAAATATTTCTAAGAACTTCTTAAATAAAAAAATAATTAATAAATATGTTGGTACATTTTACACAAATCGACTGAGTCCCACTTTAAGCTCAATTAAAGCTTGTAATGTGAGTACCAAGTGACGATATAATATTAAACGTAAGTTTACGCGATTAAGACTCGTTTGTCTTTAAAATATGAGTGATAATCGTTAAAGTTCACACCAATGTAATTAATAATTTGGTAGTGATCCTGCCTACGAAGCTGGAGGTTCCGGATTCGAATCCCGACGAGGGCATTATTTGTGTATTTATTTATTACAAATATTTGTTCCTTGGTCATGACTGTCTATTTCAAGTATTTATATGTATTGTGGCAATCTTTGGGGGAGGCCTATGTTCAGCAGTGGACGTCTTTCGGCTGATATGATGATGATGATGATATGTATCTATCTGGCCGTGTGGTGACGGCAGTAAGAATACATTTGTCTCCACCCCAACTCCTCCTGCGGGTGTCGTAAGAGCCGACTAAGGGATTGAAGTGTCACTGACCATTTTGATAAAAGATTGATGATGGGCAGCACCGTCATCAATGTCATCATAGTATAGTGGACAGATTGCTGTGATCACCAATCCGCTTGCCCAGCGTGGCGATTATGGGCATTTACCTCCTAATGCGTCTATACGCATAGTTATTAGGAGAGGCCTACGTCCCGCAGTGGACTGACATAGGCTGATGATGATGATGTATTTATCTAATATATATATCATCGCTTGGTACCCACATCACATCACAGCCCTAATTGAGCTTACCGTGCAACTAGGTCGATTTGTGTAAGATATCCCAAAATACTTATAATTATTATTATTTATTACAATCACAAGCGCTATCTATTAAAATCATCTGTGGCATCCACGCTTTACGGAAAAAACCCGTGAATTTTTGTTGTTTCAGCGTGTATTTTCGTGGAAGTTGAAAAGACTGACACTGAGCTGTTTTGGAGCTGTTTAGAAGAAGATTGACAGCTGAATTTATTTTTAAAATGACTGAGGGCTTGCGAACGGCCATTTCTCCGAGCGTTTCGACCGCCGTGACTTCGGAGGCAGCCTTATCACACGAATACCGTGAGAAATGCAAGAACTTTTAGATGTATTGGTAGACGTAGTTGACAACTACCAAGATATCCAAAAAATGGGATATCCACGGATAGTTCAGTCATTGAAGCATTAATGCTCCGAATTTTTTTACTGTGAACCGAATTGCAAATAATTTTGGAATTAGGTTCATCTTACCCTTAACTTCAAAAGTGAAAATGATTCGAACTGCGCAACCACCCTGGGGATGGTTGCCACCCCTTCTCGGGGGTGGCGTTTTTATTTTGCTAGATAACCTCGGATATCGATAGAAGGCCTAATTTTAAGCAAAAAATTATCTATAAAGTTTTTCAAAAAATCCAATACTTTTCAGGTTATTGGCAATTGAAAATTCGCATTTTTTCACGTTTTTCATCGGTTTTTTATCAATATCTCCAAAAATGTACGTTTTATCGAAAATTTTGTAAGAACAAAATTGTAGCAGGTAAAACAATGATCAATTTGGGTTTTTATAAGGTATTCTAAGTGCAATATTAAGCTAGATATTAAAGATCAAAGCCGTTTTTTATTTTGTCTGAAATTGAATCGATGTGGTCAATGCCATCTACCGGCGAGCAGATGCATTTTATGCCTTTTATACATAAGGATTTTGTAGTGCTTGAAATAAGCTTTAAAATGAGCACTATTAAAAGTCTTTTGCACGGAAACTAAGTGAGCTGTATCGCAAACAAGGGGAGCATATA
>JALPQI010023388.1:0-17758 GCA_025490895.1 Thaumatotibia leucotreta
ATGTCGGTAAAGGTAACTTCCATTGTTTTTGTATTTTTTTTTGGGAAATGCCACAGCAGCCGCGACGAGTATAACGTGCACCATAAGTGCTTCACGGAGGACAAGAAACTGCCTACTGCTGAATAGACTGCGACCAACCGGGGTGGACCCTACGACTAAATCAACAGGGATTCTGTAAAGAATGTTTGTAAAAAAAGTCTTGATTAAAAGTGACTTCAATTGTTTTTGTGTTTTTTTTTGGAAATATCACCGCAGGCGTCACGAACACACTGCGTAACACAAGTGCTTCACGGAGGACAAGAAACTGCCTACTGCTGAATAGACTGCGGCCAACCGGGGTGGTGCCGTCTGCCGTGTGGTGACAGCAGTAAGAATACATTTGTCACCACCCCAACTCCTCCTGCGGGTGTCGTAAGAATCGACTAAGGGATTGAAGTATCACTGACCATTATTTGATAAAGATTGATGATGGGCAGCAGCGTCATCATAGTGGACACATTACTGCGATCGCCAATCCGCTTGCCCAGCGTGGCGATTATGGGCATTTACCTCCGAATGCCTCTATACGAATAGTTAATAGGAGAGGCCTACGTCCTGCAGTGGACTATCATAGGATGATGATTATTCTAGGACGTACTGACATTTCTATTACTCCAGCTACGCATGCAAGCAATGGCGCGCTTAGACAGCAAGTGTGATGAAAAGTATCATTGCAGGAATTTGAAGATCCACATGGTAAGCCATACGAAGGAGCGGCGCTTCCCGTGCCGCTACTGCGGCGTCGCGTTCGGCCGCTCGCACCACCGCAGCCGCCACGAGTACACAGCGCACCACAAGTGCTACTCGGAGGACAAGAAGCCTACTGCTGAATAGACTGCGACCAACCGGGGTCGGCCTTACGACTAAATCAAAAAATGTAATGTTTGTAAAAAATCCTGATTAAAAGTTACTTCAATTGTTTTTGTGGTTTTTTTTTTTAATATCACCGCAGGCGTCACGAACACACTGCGTAACGCAAGTGCTACACGGAGGACAAGAAACTGCCTACTGCTGAATAGACTGCGACCAAAAGGGGTGGACCCTACGACTAAATCCAGGGCCGGATTTAGAGGTTGAGAGGCTTCGGGGCAACAAAAGAGTGGAGGCCCCCTGGCCCCCAATTATTTTCCAAATAAAGTAGACAATTATTTTCAGTCAAGTTTTTCAATAAACATTTCTTTATGGAAACAGGTATAGATTATTTTATTATTTAACAAACATATAAATATAATCGGAAACGAGAATTATCTGAACGGAATTTTCAGAACTTTTTTCGCCGAAAAATCGTTGATTATTTCACTGAAATCTAGTCCCCGGAGTAGTTCATTTTCAATAGTAAAAAATTTTACTAGTGTTTATTAGTTGGAATTTAAAATTTTTTTTTTTCGAAATTTCTATTGTGGGGGTCCCTCTTTTGTGGAGGCCCCGGGGCTGTAGCCCCGGTTTCCCCCCTTAAATCCGGCCCTGACTAAATCAAAGAATGTAACCAGGGATTCTGTAAAGAATGTTTGTAAAAAAATCTTGATTAAAAGTGACTTCAATTGTTTTTGTGTTTTTTTTTTTGGAAATATCACCGCAGGCGTCACGAACACACTGCGTAACACAAGTGCTTCAAGGAGGACAAGAAACTGCCTACTGCTGAATAGACTGCGACCAACCGGAGTGGGCCCTACGACTAAATCAAAGAATGTAACCAGGGATAGTAAACCGTCCTCAACTAAAATAAATAATGCTTCTCTCATTGGCTAGATTACGGTATTGTTTTGTTTTGCCGTGGAAAATCCGGATCTCTGGTAATTCATCATGTATGGCGTGCGACTTCTATGTTTTATTTGTTCATAGAGAATAGAATTTATATTCTGTAAAAAACGTATTTTTATCTTTGTGGCCCCTATCGCACATCCAATATTTATAAGATAAATTTTTTTTTTATGGAAAACTAACTTTCAAAAACAGAATATAAAGTGCGACGTTCGACTTCTGTTTTATTTGTTCATAGAGCACACATCCCACATCCAATATTTTTTATAAGATAATAGACCCCGGTATCGGAGGTGCAAAATGGTAGCTGTCAAGTTCTTAGGGATGGGGTAAAAATATTTGTGATGTCGATAATTAAAGTTACATGTCGATAATTATCTTTACCATAATAATAAGCTGAGACTTTAATTAAACGCACCTATTTACGATATAAACTAGGACTATATAATTACAAAATCAACAAAATATTTATTTAATGTTATGTAACATCGCCATACATTTTATCGAGGCAATTGTCGATGTACCTTCTGAAGTTTGGATATTCCAATTTAATCCAAAGTATGTTACAACTGACGAAAAACTTAAGCAGATCTCGGTTACAGTTTAATTGGATTTATTTATTTTTTTCTTTTTTTATGAGTGTTTTCATACAAGATTGAGTTGCAATGCAAGATATGCAAGATTACAAATATTGGAATGGAATATCCTTCATTAAATAATCAATATTAGTAGAACATACGTTGTTTTTCTCTTGATGGCAATTCGACTCCATGTGCTTTTTTATATTCCAACATCTGGAAATGATAATGTATTCTGCAAATTGTATTTTAAATGTTTTTCATTCATTTTTGAAGTTCAGAGTGTTCAGCAAGAAGTAACTCCACTTTCTATTGTATAAAATATTTTAGGCGAATAGACTCGTAAAGACGGCTAAAAAATCGAAGACGTTGTTGTAAGATGACTTTAACTATCTATTGACATAAATAATTTATTATAAGTACCTATTAATATCTCAAAAGTTTTTATTCAATGTCGTGCAACTCGAAACATAATAAATGTAATAGCAACCAGAGATTTCTATTGTAATAGTAATGATTTATATATTAAATATTAATTATTATCATAGATCCCAAAAATAGGGATACAAATAAAAAGTCCTTGTACATAAAAAAAAGAATTGTCCAATAAATCGAGTATTAAATGTTAATTATTATCATAGATCCCGAAAAAAGGTATACAAATAAATGGTCCTTGTACAGTAGGGTTCAAAATTGCATGGACAGTGTATGATTATTTCTTCGATGTGGACTGTATTTTTTTTATAATTTAAGTTTTAAAGTTCAAAGTTTTAACGAAACGAAAAAATATGTGGAACTTGGTGTGGAAGGCTTATCAGCTGTATGAAACACGTACCTTTGTGATTTGCAGAAGATAGCGCAGATCTCGGCTGTAGCGGCTGGTACAGGCTCCTCACCGTTGGCTCGTTCAAACTTACCTTCGGCAAAGGTTTACCGTTAACCAGCTCCAGCGAGATGCAAAGACTCGTGCTTCCTCCAACGGATCTGCCTTCTTCGACGCTCACACACAGTTGAAAGCAAAGATTTTATACGATAATCAACTGCTCGATACGAAAGATTTGAATACTTTGAATTTACGAGAAAAGAGTACGTGCTATCGCACCGAAAGATTAATGACAACTCATTGAACGTTTTTTTTTTTAAAGTTCAAGGCAAGTATGTTGCCAGGCGAAATTATCTAAAACCATGGAACAATTCTAAACATTCCGCCCGCCAAAATACCATGTATTTTACGAGAGAATTATATTTTAAACGAGAGGTATTCATAGGACACACCAGAGCATAGTGTTCTAGATTTTGTGCTATTTAACTACACTTAGATTTAATTTTATTCTACGATATTCAATACGACACTATTAAACTATTTTTTTTTTTTTTCCAATTACTAAGTGGTTTGGGAGTTAATTTTGCAAAGGTAAATTACCCATAATAGGAGGCGAAGCCACCTTGGGTCGAGAACGAAAGCATTTCATGCAGGATGAAATTACCGAATTTATTGCCCGTTTAGCTGACAAAATCCAAAATTCTTGGGCTAGTAAATTCTGCAGAGTTTGCAGTCCAGGGTGCATGAACCGATGATGATAATCCTGAATTATTAACGTCGTCAGCCTATGCTCACGAGGCAATAAGAGCGGATGTTTAACATCGAATGTTAAATTCCCTTTGGAAAGGCGACCGCCCACCCTTAACAACCCAAGCTCATCCAGAAATGGCGACAATTTTCGCAGAGGTTTTGGTAGAGGGTGTGGTGACTTATCTATCGACAAGCAACGAATTTCCGAAGCGAAAACTTGTTCTTGAACGTGTCTTACAAGAAAATGCATAACCCTTAGGATTTCATCAGACGATAAATTTGGTTCGATATTTTTCGAAGTTCGGTTTTGCAAGTTGTGCATATATCGAAAACAATAGGCGAGAATATGCAATATGCGCTGCAAAGACGAGAATCTATTTAAGATATTGTCTATGAAAGCTACATTGGAGGCTGTGAACAGACTATAAATTTTTTGCTCATTCGAAGCGGACTGATCAGGAAGGATCTCCGATTGCGGCCATGACTCTTGAGGATTAGACAACCAGATCGGCCCCGCCCACCATAGCGGATGCTGGATTAAATCAGCTGGAAGTAAGCCGCGGGAACCGCAGTCTGCGGGATTGTCCGAACCAGCAACGTGCTTCCAACAGTCAGGGCGCACATTCTCCTGTATGTGTGTAACCCTATTGGCTACGAAGGTTTTCCATTTTGATGGACATGAACGAAT
This sequence comes from Thaumatotibia leucotreta, assembly GCA_025490895.1. Lineage (NCBI taxonomy): Eukaryota > Metazoa > Arthropoda > Insecta > Lepidoptera > Tortricidae > Thaumatotibia > Thaumatotibia leucotreta. The sequence goes on from JALPQI010023388.1 coordinate 4,640, forward strand.
CCAAGTCAGAGTGACAGTGGAATCTGACCACGCGTAGATATCATCAAACATGTGAAAATCTTTCAAAGCTTCCCGAAACGACATGACCAAGTCCGACAGTAAGACAGCGGCTAGCAACTCCAACCTTGGTACTGAGCATTTACGGAGAGGAGCCACCTTGGATTTAGCGCAGCACAGGCGCACGACAATAGAACCGTCATTCTGAACGACACGACAATAAATGACAGCACAATAACCCTTCTCCGAAGCGTCACAGAAACCGTGGAGCTGTAGTGATGTAAACGATACAATCATTCTCCGAGGAATGGACAATGAACTCAAATCCGACAGTTGTGATTTGAACTTACGCCATTCTTGAGTAATGGTGATGGGAGCTTCGGTATCCCAATCGACACCAGAGACCCACAGAAGTTGTATTAAATATTTTGCAAAGAATACAACTGGCGATAATAGACCCAGAGGATCAAAGATACGAGCGATGTCCGAGAGAATTGACCGCTTCGTACAACGACAATCATTTAACGATGTTTTAAATGTGAAATTATCTTCCTGTGGAAGCCACGACAGACCGAGAATTTTTAACGACAGATCATGAACATCTTCAAAATTATGAAGTTGCTCAGAATAAAGCTCCGAACCTGGCAAGCTTTCTAGAAATTCAGGACTATTGGAAGTCCATTTACGCAAGTGGAGCTGAGCAGACGACAAGATTTCCACCAGCTGTTTACGTAACACCAACGCATTTTCGACCGAGTCTGCACCTGATACGACGTCATCGACATACGCATCCCTTCCCAACACTGCAGCACCATGAGGAGCACGAGACGAGAACTCTTTCGCCAACTTGGATATACACCAGAGCGCCTGATAAGGAGCACAAGAAACACCGTAAGTCACTGTGAGCAAGCGATAATCTTTCACAGGGTCATCAGCTGATGGCCGCCAGAGGATGCGCTGATAATCACAGTCTTCGAGATCGACAAGGAACTGACGGTACATCTGCTTGATGTCTCCAGTGAACACTATTGCATGCCAACGAAATCTAACTAACAAGTCGAATATATTATTTTGCAGTTTAGGGCCTGGCAGCAATGTGTCATTCAGAGATTTCCCTGCAGAATCCTTTGCACTAGCGTCATATACAGAACGAAGAGGGGTGGTGACAGAGTGGGGGCGTAAAATTCCATGATGTGGTACATAATAAAAGCGACCTTCACACGACAAAGGAGGGTCAACTTCCTCCATGTGACCAGACTCCAAATAGTCATTCATGAAATTGACATAAGCTGTCCGAAAGTGAGGATTTAATTTAAACTTCCTCTCTAGATTTAAGAAACGCTTGAGAGCAATCTCCCGAGAGTTTGAAAACCTGGGTTTGTCCTGAGGGTCGACGAAGGTTAAGGGTACTACCATCCTGCCCTCAGAATTACGATGGTATGAAGTTTCCATTTGCTTTTCGCACGACAATTCCGATTTCGATAATATCACTTGTTTCGGAGACTCAACACTTTCCAACTCCCAGAAGCGCTTGATATTATTGTCCAATGAGAGACACGACACGAGAAAGCACTCCTTACTGGGACCCTTACGACCGCGAGAACGATATGTGTTAATATCAGTTGAGCATTCGCCCATCACTATCCAGCCGAAAACAGTGCTGACAGCAATAGGTTGATCTTCATTACCCTTGACAATACCAGGTTGAAGGGCTGCAGCGAAAATCTTGACATTAACTAGCATGTCGATTGGTCCAGATTTATCGAAAGTTGGATCAGCAAGGTCTAAATCCTTAAGATGCCTCCAAGATGAGACATCAAGTGGTTCTGCTGGCATATCAGCACATATTTTAGGAAGCACAAATGCTTCAAACGAAAAGCTACATGAGAAATCACCATTCGAAGGGAATATCTCACAATCAATAACTCCTACAGCATTAGTTGATGTTTGGCCGATGCCATTCACCGAGTCCAATCTATTTTTTATTGGTATTCCAAGTGCCTTTGCACATTTCAAAGTCATGAAATTGCAAGCACTGGCATTATCTATAAGCATTCGAATGGGTACTAATTTATTAAATTTATTTTTAATTAATACAATAGCTGTTGAGAACAAGGCTTGTGAATTTAAGTTTGGAACAGCCAATGTAACTTGAGTACTAGGTGAACTAGTAGGCTCCACCTCATTGCTTTTATCAAAATGTAATAAAGTATGGTGTTTGTTTTTACAAGTACCACAGGATACCAAAGATTTGCAATTTTTTACCGAATGAGACGGACGACAACAATTAATGCACAATTTTTTCTCCTTCACCTGAGTGAATCTATCAAACGGAGACAATTTTAAAAACTTTGTACACTGTTCCAATTTATGACCTGGAGCCGCACATATGGCACAGGTACTCAAAGGTGGCACGACAAATGATGATGATGATTTAGGCTTAATATTCTTTGCCGGCTTTCCAAAGTCTTCAGATATCACACCCATAGAGTTTTGCAATGCTTGACCACGCTTTTCAATAAAAGAAATCAAATTGTCATAAAGTGGTATCTCAGCATTTGAGTGCAATTGCAATTCGAAGGCTTCTTTTGTGGCCACATCCAACTTTGACCACAACGAGTGGAACAACATGAAATTCTTGTCCGGCAAATCATATTTTGACAATATTTCTAAATTTTCTTTAAATGTTCGACAAACTCTATTTAATTCTGTAGGATTTTTTGACTTCACTGATTCACAGTTCAATAATTTTTCATAAAAAATGGTAGCGATAACCCTCTTTTTATCATAATAAGATTTTAAAGTGTTATATGCTATTAAATAGTTCTCATCACACAATGGATAATTTTTAATTAAATTAAATGCATGACCACTAACACTTGATAAGAGGTAATGAAATTTCTCGACAGCGGGGATGTCTTTGTTGTGAATCAAGGAGTCAAAAATCTGTATGAACGATACCCAATGTTCAATTTTGGAGTCAAAAGGTACGATATTTATTTTGGGTAATCGAACACCTACACTAAAATTATTACTGGCACTATTATTTAGAATAGCAGGCTTAAGTTCTTCACTTTTTTCCGTTAAACGCAATTTAATTGATTTCACTAGTTTTTCAAACTGTGACGACACTTCTAACTCATTTGTCCTCTTACCGCTGGGTAAAGAAGCGAGTAAATCAACCTGAAAAGCATGAAAATCCTTCTCGATGTTGTTCACATCTTGCATACAATAACCCTGCAAGTCGGAATTCTGTATATATTCCAATCGAACAAATGCATAATCACGACCAACACGATTCTTGTCACAATTTTCCGACTTATCACCGCCACCCATGTTTATTCGAAAGAAAGTATATTTATATACGAATTATTAACTTTAACGAAATAAAATTAAATTAAATTCTCGAACAAACGTGAGAGGAATAGGTTATTTTTAATTTGACAACTGCTATGACAGCAAAACGTCACTGACAATTACGATGCGTTCAGAAACTATTAACTTTGACAATTATGACAGTTGTCGGTCTATGACTTATGAACGATTTTCGATATGAATGAGTAAATTCCTAAACGTGTAAACGGAACGGAAAAACGCCCTAGCCAAGTGTGTTCTATGCTTACCCTCGAATGTTTTTATCAAATTTGCAACGACTAAATTCTTACGAGAAATGATATTGAATATGCGAAAATGATACGAAATAACGCGAAAATAACCACGGGCACTTTACAAATTAATTCGGTCGGAGGACCATAAAAATGTATGATTATTTCTTCGATGTGGACTGTATTTTTTTTATAATTTAAGTTTTAAAGTTCAAAGTTTTAACGAAACGAAAAAATATGTGGAACTTGGTGTGGAAGGCTTATCAGCTGTATGAAACACGTACCTTTGTGATTTGCAGAAGATAGCGCAGATCTCGGCTGTAGCGGCTGGTACAGGCTCCTCACCGTTGGCTCGTTCAAACTTACCTTCGGCAAAGGTTTACCGTTAACCAGCTCCAGCGAGATGCAAAGACTCGTGCTTCCTCCAACGGATCTGCCTTCTTCGACGCTCACACACAGTTGAAAGCAAAGATTTTATACGATAATCAACTGCTCGATACGAAAGATTTGAATACTTTGAATTTACGAGAAAAGAGTACGTGCTATCGCACCGAAAGATTAATGACAACTCATTGAACGTTTTTTTTTTTTAAAGTTCAAGGCAAGTATGTTGCCAGGCGAAATTATCTAAAACCATGGAACAATTCTAAACAGACAGTTTATGAATGAATTCATTCATAAATTGTCCAAGCAATTCTGAAAGCCACTGTACATAAAAAAATCGAGTATCGATATCGACATCATAAAATGTGTTTACCTATCCCTAAGTAAGAACTTGACAGCTACCATTTTGCACCTCCGATACCGGGGTCTAAAGATAACGATTTGTTAGAGAAGACTAACTTTGAAAAACAGAATATAAATTGATTTATTCAGATACACACAATAACAACAATACAATATAACATACAATTGATTAATCTTCTATTAAAAACTGATCTAATGTTGATTTGTTTCCGGATTCGAAGAAATCTGAAACAACAGATCAAAAATTCATTAGTAAGTTGGTGATAACACCAAAATTGTTCTGAAAGTGCGTGATTATGATTATGGTACTGGTCTCACCGCGAGCTACTAAGCTATGAACTATTGGCTATAAACACGAACAAAAGATACGCACTCCCATGTTAATAAAAGAGACACGGCGATACTCGCCCAGCTATCAGCTATCAATACCTATGATATGAAAAAATGCAACTTTTTAAGTTTGTTTATATTTTGTTCGTATTCTATTGGTGCACGGTTTATCTCCTTATAGTCCATAGACGCATAAATGACCATAGTTTTCAGAAAGCGACCAACTATTTTTTTTGTCAATCTGACTAACCATAAACGTCTTCTAACTTAGCAAGCAGCTAAGTATTATGTGTTCCGTTCGACTTCGGATATCTTCAGGATGTGAGAGCGTAGCGTCTCCCAATGACCGATAGATGCCGCTAGCGTCTATGAAGCCGCTCCACAGCCCGTAGCGCGCCGCTGTGACGTAGTTTCCGCCCCGACAGCTTCCTGTAACCAACCAGCTCGCACCCGGCGACTCGCCGCCATTTCATTGTTTCGTCGACCGTCTTGGCCGAAGGTCCGCATATTTTTATTTAAATTCGACACGGCGTCTTTAACTTCTCGATCGACTTAATTCCCAGTAATTATATTTCGGAACTTCTGCTCGAACAGAAAAGTTATTCATTTGAAGTGAATTTAAGGAAGTCATTTGAAGTGTTTCGCTAATCGTCAAGAAAGTGGTCTATCGTTAAATATTTACGACGAAAATTTTAGATTCGAATTTTAAAATTTCATTTCGAATAATCGAGTTCCCGAAGTATTTTCGAACCGATAACGTCCGTCGCGCAATTTTCAAGGTGACTTCGATCTACCCACTTTTTCTGGCGAAATACGTTCTCGACCACGATCGTGTTTTAAACGTTACCGTCGTTCAGTCGTAGGCGTTTCCGAGATTTAAGTAGGAAATCGTCCGATTAACGCGTGTTTTCGATCGCGTTACTTCTCATACGGTAACTTAAGCCGCTCCGCACCCGACGAGAGGGAACGTGCATCGCTACATCGTGTCGCCGCGGGCAGCGCGGCGCCGCCGGCTGGGGGCGGCCCGCGCGCCGCCACGTCGCCGGCGCCGCCGTGTCGCCGCCGCGGCCGGGCGCGCCGGGGGGCCACCCCGCGCTCCGCCGCCGGCGCCGGGAGCTGCAGCTGGACCTGGGTACTCTTTACGTTTTCCGCTCTCGGATCGATGGGTGAGTTAGCTTAATGATATTCTATTAACCCAAGGAGTCTAGTCTGCGGATGGCGACGAATGTTGTGATGAGAGGCCGCCACGTGGTCGCCACTGGCTGCCACGTGGGCAGCACCGGTCCCGACTTCATTGGCCGCCATGTGGGTGCCACCGGTCCTGACCTCACTGGCCGCCTCGGGGGCACCACCGGTCCCGACATCAATGGCCGCCAAGTGGGTGCCACCGGTCCTGACCTCACTGACCGCCACCTGGGCGCCACCGATCCTGACCTCACTGGCCGCCTCGTGGGCGCCACCGGTCCTGACCTCACTGGCCGCCACCTGGGCGCCACCGGTTCTGATGTCACGGGCCGCCACCTGGGCGCCACCGATCCTGACCTCACTGGCCGCCACGAGGGCGCCTCCGATCCCGACCTCACTGGCCGCCACATGGGCGCCACCGATCCTGCCCTCACTGGCCGCCACATGGGCGCCACCGGTCCTGATCTCACTAGCCGCCACCTAGGCGCCACCGATCCCGACCTCACTGGCCGCCACGACGGTGCCACCGGGGCGGGGACTCCACTGGCTGCCATGTTGGTGCCACCGGGCCTGACGTCGCTAGCTGTCACGGGGACGCCATCGGTCCCGACGCTGGCCGCCACCGGTCCCGACGCTACTGAACGCCACGTGAACACCACCGGCCCTGACCTCACTGACGCCATGTCGGTGCCGCCGGCCCCGACGTCACTAGCTGCCACGTGGGCACCACCCGTCCTGAGCTCACTGCTCGCCACGTGGGTGCCACAGGTACTAAAGTCATTGAGTGCCATGCCGGCACCACCGATCCCGTTTTTTGACGGGGTGCGACTACGATGCTACCGATCCCGACCTCACTGGGCGCTACAACGGTGCCACCGGTCCTCGCCTCATTGGCTGCCGCAACCACGCCACCGGTCCCGACTTCACTAGTCGTCGCGACGGCACCATCGGTATTGACCTCACCGGGTGCCACGGGACACCGCTGGCCACGAAATTATAGTCACCATGATGACATTACAGGTAATAATACTGCCGTTCGATGCTGATGCTGATGTTGTCCAGGCATGGCGGTATAACCCACCTCAATGTTGCTGCCGATCACGAAACCGCTACATTCACGCGACCACCGCAATGGCGCTACAAGTCACAATACAATTGGTCCGATGAAGTTCATTGTGCAACTACAGTGGCCCGCAAAGCCGATACAATGACGCCACGATAACGCCTCGCTGCCGGCTGCCAACTGGCCGGATGACGCCACCGCCCGCGATATTCGCCATACGCTCTGCCCAACGCGAAAGCGCCAACGACTCTTGTCAGTTTGGCCCCCCCATATCACGTAAGTAACCAAGCTGATGCCGGCAACCACCCTGGCGCCGCCTGCCGAGCGGAAGCATTGCAAACCACAGTCTGGTGCTCCTGCTTCGGGTGTCCCTGATAGACATACACGTGCCTACTGCAGCTGGGGGGATTGCGGATCCCTCGTTCTCGATCGAGGATCCGTTGTAGTGGCTGACCGAGTCACAAGGAACTGCGTCCTATTGTTCTATAGGAAATCTGTACGTTGTATCTATATTCAAATACTACCTGCAGTCTCCCACGATCCAATACAGCAGAAGCAGGAAAACTTAGTGCACCAAACCGAAGACCTGTTCGACAATGAATGGAATCTGTAACGTAATATCTCATGTTATTCTACAAATGTTTGATCAGCCCCGGATTCCTCAGACACTCAAATCCGCGGGCCTGCTTTCTGAAAACTGATGGTATTGACAAGGTTTGGAAACAGATTTCTTATAATCTCTCTACTCGCAGTCGTTCTCCAACAATACGGGTTCCTCCTCATAAAACGGACCATTTCTCCGAGGGCAATAAACAAATTTGGGACAAAAATCCCCCGGTCGTAAGCGAGCTCGAGATACAGCTGTTCGAGGAAAGAGGCCATGGAGAGATAGCTCGAAACACCGGTATACTCGTCACAGAATATAAATTCTTCGTTTTTATCTAAGCGTATTGCTATGCCCGGTGCTGTCCCTACACAGATTATTCTTTCCCAGAGCCGATTAAAGGTCTCCCATATTAATAGCTGAACTTACTTACTCCTCTAGCGCAACGACCCAAAGAAAGTCCTGGTCCCCAACACGACTGTTCACCTCTGACTCCGGTCCTGGGCAGTTTTAGTATACTTAATATTATTTGTAAGTAAACAATTGGATACGTCCGTGACTGCTTCCACATGATACATTTCTGACCAACGTTTGATCACCTATCAAGACTATTTCCTGATAGCAATCCAGTCGAAAAAGGAGTACAGATTACCAGATCGACCCCCATCAACCTAGGTTAGCAAATATACTACCTGAAATACGTTACAACCCTTACTCAAACCATAGCCACAACATTTGCGTCCTGCAGGGAAAATAAGGTAAATGATTAGTTGCGAGACAGTGTCTCGCGTCCAACGCCGTGCGCTCCTAGACGGACTCAACCTTACGAACTTGGGCGTCCATGGAGGCTGGTTGCACTATCGCAGGCCCTAACACTGCTTCGGGCGATTACAGAGTCCCATGCCAGCTCCCATCTCATCTGCCAACCGGACTCTTGAGGGAATATCCCATGGTGGATTAAGAACGTAATAAAATACGTTCATATCGAGGTAAGAAGGAAACACTATATTGAGTATATTGATCAACGCACCGCATTCTCAGTCGATCCTCAACAGGAAGCCGGTGCGTGGTCTCCAACAGGGAACTTGCACTGCGACTCCAAAAAAAAAAAAAAAACTACTCTTTAAAACTTAAGGAGAACCTGAGGAGATCGATAGTTAGTATGATTATTAGTTACAACGACCAACGCAGAAAGTATTGGCATCAGGGAATTGCCTACGCACTACAGGTTCACAACTTACGGAACCAGTTCGGTTCATATACCTACAGGTCGGTACTTTCAGAAAGTCGACGGACGAGCTAGGGGACTCTGCGCCCCCGAGCGGCACCAGCGCCCGGAAGCCACTGAGCAGATCTTCACCCGCTAGGGTACCCCGTCCATCGACCTGTTCGCTCACCTCAAACGCCCACGTGCCACAGTATGCCTCGGTCTACTGGCCCTAACTGAACGCACGATGCGTTTAGGTAAGCGGAACGCTACTACACCGACGCTGACTGACCAGATCAAAAGAAAAGTCTGCTGGTGTTCCGTTGGCGTTTCTCCAAAGTAAAAACAGGTACGCCCATATGGAAAATAGTCATCGTCGTACGCTAAAAATAACATCGTCTGCCAGCTATCTCATCAAATCAAGTAACGAAAATATCCTCGCATATTTTATCGCATTTAGCGTAGCGAACGATAATCTCTGATTAATATTATTTGTAAAGTATTTATTTAGCGAAACCTTCGCCTTCAAGGTGCCTGTTTGATTAAACGCTTAAAGAATACTAGTTTTAATCTGAACAGCTGTACGACATCAGAGAGAAACCCACATATGGAATGTTAATACCGAGTCTACAGTCCATGACCTTACACTGTACTGTATTATACGTAGACAATTATTCTAATAATTCTCACTTAATTATTTTCTGTCTGAAATTCCGTTCTAAATTCGATAACATCAAAATATGAATTATTATTATTATTCGACGGTATTCTGGACGTGTCTATTCGTATAAATTACCGAAAATATTATGTGAAACTTATGTGTAAAATCTGCGGATAAGTAAGTCCTATATATAATCTGCGGATATCTACTCTACCTAACCGAAAAGCCTCGTTTGAGCCTATTCTTAACCTCTGAATGCAAAGCGATGCATCATGTATTCTTAATTTTATTGACTACACGTCAAAATTCATTGGTTGTTTTAGGGCAGTAGAGCCCTAACATTTCTGCACCCGCTGACTCGCCACCAGGAGATAATAGACAGGTCTCACATCCTGAAGATATCCGAAGTCGAACGGAACACATAATATGAAATTTTACCTTCCAATAAAATTATTATTATGTTTCCTAGACTTCGGATATCTGGATAATGCCTTCCTGGTGGCAATATTTTATCAACCTTTACATTCTCCTCAACAATGAAATGGCGGCGAGTCGCCGGGTGCGAGCTGGTTGGTTACAGGAAGCTGTCGGGGCGGAAACTACGTCACAGCGGCGCGCTACGGGCTGTGGAGCGGCTTCATAGACGCTAGCGGCATCTATCGGTCATTGGGAGACGCTACGCTCTCACATCCTGAAGATATCCGAAGTCTAGGAAACATAATAATAATTTTATTGGAAGGTAAAATTTCATATTGTTTGTTCCTCATACGGATGTATTGATAATACTGAAAGGGGCAAGCAGGGCGCAGGCCCGCAGTACGCGTCGGGCTTTGGCTGAGGGTGCTCCGGACGAGGACCCTCTTAATGGGTCGAAACATGTCGAGCAATCATCGACTTGAGTAACCCGGTTCGTTAATATTTTAACTTATAACTTACATTAAAACTAACTAACTTACATTAAGATATAGTGTCTAAATTGTATTTTTTTGGGTAATAAAAACGGGTCTATATCGAATCGCATAAAAGTATTGTTCAGTCAAGTGCAAAAATAAGTATCGAAATAATCCGCTCATAAATATGTTACGACGTTCTTATTACACAGAATTATAGTGCACTGGGACATATTTTTGAACATTTTTGTGTACACCTTGTTTTGTCTTTGATTGTCTCGAATATTTTATCGCATAAAATTTTTACGCCGAATTATTATTTCGCATATTTTTCATGTGTCGAAGTAGTTACGCCGCTAAGTCGCTTGTCCGAAACATTATTCATTGTAATGCTTATTTTGTCTAACATTAACATTAATTAACTGATGTATTGATAGGACTGAAAGGGAGAAACAATACTTAGCGGCTTGCAAAGTTACGAAACGTTTATGAATAAGGGGGTTAAACTTTAAGATTTCGAGTTTGGTCGCTTTCTGCATAGACAAAAAATCGAGGTTGGTCGTTTTGTGTATGACTATGGTCAAATCGTGTTACTATAAATATAATTAAACGGTTAAACTCATGTATACAGTGTGTGTCTACGATACTGGCTTTTATCGAAACCGAAGAATGCGAAGCAGATTTCTAGCCAAACCGTGAGCATTATTCGATTCAAAATGCTAATTTTCAAAGTAATTAACTTTCTAAGAAAAGAAATTACTTCAAAATGGATCGTTAATTTGCACTTGACAATGACAGATCGCAGCCACTCACAACGTTTGACTAAGTAACTAAGCAGTACACGCGTTACATTGATCGTTCGGAGGAAATAAAATTAATTGTACGGTCAATTTAATTATTTGTCGAATGTTAATACTTGAAAACGATTGCTAGTAATGCGTATTATTACCCATTTTCGTAAAAACCCGGGTCATGGACACACACTGTATTTGGTCGCTATAGTATCCAATTTCTAAGAATGAACTTTTGTCAGTTACAGATTAATCCTTATTTTAATATGAGGGTAAGACTCACTATTTTTCCGATAAGTCTTAACGTTATATTGATATACTAGCGACCCGCCCCGGCTTCGCACGGGTACTATACCTACATAAAGACCTTCCTCATGAATTACTCTACCTATTAAAAAAAATCTCATCAAAATCCGTTGCGTAGTTCGAAAGATTTAAGCGTACAAAGGGACATAGGGACAGAAAAAGTGACTTTATTTTATACTATGTAGTGAATGTAGTGATATACCTAAGGCTCATTTCTAAACTGTCAAAAGTTCATTCTTAGAAATCGGCTAATATACGAGGGCTGTTCCGAAAGTTTTTAGTTGCTCCGGTTCTATTTATGCGATTTCAATAAAACTGACACCATTTTGAGGGCTATTTCAATGACGCTTTAGGCGGTGTAAATTTGTTTTAGTAAAGATTTTAGATAATTTTATTATTTTGTTTTACTTAGACGTGTCGAGCCTTACTCCAATGACCATGATACCGGTTTTTAAGACACTTTTTTAATGAGATGCTATGAACATCATTCGCTTATAAAACTATTTTATTTTATAGGTACTAGTAATTGAAGATATTTCCGTTATTATTAAGTACAAATTACGTGATATCCTTTACTTTAATCATAAATGAGTAGGCATCGAAAAAAATCGTAAACTCTTAAATTGGAATTTCGAATATTGTAAAATTATCCTTCAATCAATAATATTGTTCTTCAATTATATGATATTAAAAAAACGCAAAACTAACTAAATAATATATCCCGGGTATATTCAAGTACGGCTTTCAAAGATTTTAATACAAAACATGCGTCAATGTGTCAAAAATGGCTAATTTTTCCATGCAATGTAAAATTTCATACAAAACAGCAATTTGTAAAATAAATATAATAAAAAAACTATTTCCATTACATGCATAAATTTATTAACCATAATAAGTATTGAAATGTCCCTCACAATGATATAAATTTAATTTAAATCGCATGAATAGAACCGGAGCAACTAAAAACTTTCGGAACAGCCCTCGTACGCGCGACATGTTTCGGAGACCCTAGGTTTCCATTATCAAGCACCCGATTAGTTATGAACACACGAGGTATAAGCACATCACATCATCAGCCTATGATAGTCCACTGCTGGATGAAGGCCTGTCCTATTAAACTATGCGTATAGACGCATTAGGAGGTAAATGCCCTTAATCGCCACGCTGGGCAAGCGGATTGGCGATCGCAGTAATGTGTCTACAATGATGACGCTGCTGCCCATCATCAATCGTTATCAAAAATGGTCAGTGACACTTCAATCCCTTAGTCGACTCTTACGACACCCGCAGGAGGAGTTGGGGTGGTGACAAATGTATTCTTACTGCCGTCACCACACGGCACTAGCAATTTACCCTAGTTTAAATCGTGTTACTCACCCTTAACCGGTGGCCGTTGTCAGTCGCGTTGTTTCTTATGCGCAGTGTGCTCGTGGCGGTTGCGGTGGTCGGAGCGGCCGAAGCGAACGCCGCAGTACGCGCACGGGTAGCGCTTCTCCTTCGTGTGCGTGAGCATGTGGGAGTTTAAATACCTGCAGTAACGCGAAACTTTAAGGGATTGTTGCGTCTAGCGCCTCCTTCGGTAGGTATCTGGAGGAGATTGAATTGCTTTGAACCCTGATCAATTTTACCAGCAATTTCACAAGTCAAGTCAGAGTCACATTTGGTCCTTATCTTGCCAAAGAAAGAAAGCGACCGAATTTCTCCAGTTACGAAGACTTATTTAGAATCCGGCT
>JALPQI010023389.1:0-14227 GCA_025490895.1 Thaumatotibia leucotreta
TCTCCCCCCCTCTAACTTTTGATCCGTGGGTCCAGTGTGCGGATCACTGAGGGCTTGTAGAATACTTTAAAATAAAACTATTTCGATCATAATCGGCCCAGCCGTTTTCGATTAACTACGGAACCCTATACTGAGCATGGCCCGACATGCTCTTGGCCGGTTTTTATTTGTGGGGAAATGAATAGTGATAGTTTTTTATGACGGATATATTTATCCAGGGATTCTAAAAACAGGCCGTAATTGAGCCTTCATGAGTACATACTTTATGACTGTCTATTTACTTTTACTCTGCCGTTATCTTTCTAGCGTGTTCTTATCAGTTATATAACCAAGTCAAATACCCGCAGTTTGTACCACTGGCTTCTGGCAGGTTTTCCCTCATTGTGTATGCTATTAATACTTGGAGTGATCTGCTTAGATCTACGTAGATGTGTTAGTATGACGGAGTAACAGTTACTCCGTAAAGATACATTTAGACCAAACGAGCATTCGCTCATTCTATCCCCCACTCTACGAAATTCGTTCGTTACACAAAACGTGATTCGTCGAAATACGTTGATTTCGTAGAGTGGGGATAGAATGAGCTAATGGTCGTTTGGTCTAAATGCACCTTGAGGATGGCATTTGCAACAGTGCCGACATATCGGGTGCTCAATCATTTCCGTTTTGAGTCATACTAATAAGGTAAATGACGACGTAGATGTTACTGTCAAACACGATGTTCTTTTTTTACGAGAGGCATTGCTGAAAACTAGTTTTGGCTGGAATTTTACAGTCAGAAAAATGTAACGCAGGCTGGTTATAAATATATGTATCAGGCTAGAGTTGTGGTATATTCATTTCTGCTGGTTGTGATATATAATTATCACACACACACACATCACACATCATCAGCCTATTATAGTCCACTGCTGGACGTAGGCCTCTCCTATTAGCTATGTGTATAAACGCATTAGGAGGTAAATGCCCATAATCGCCACGCTGGGCAAGCGGATTGGCGATCGCAGTAATGTGTCCATAATTATATTCAAGCCTAATTTCCATCCCCTGTACAAGTTCCTATAAAACACTAGTTAAACTAAGAGCTAAATTGTGAGAGTTTTAGGAAAAACGTACCACTTTGACAGTTATATCTAAGTGTCCTTATGGTAAGCGACAAAGTGGGATGTTTTTACTAAACCATTCACAATTTAACACGATTCAAAACAAATGATCACCAAGGTGTTTCGGAAGAATAGTAAAATGCGTTTTAACCGCTGCGACACTGAAAACTCTTCGAAAGCAGTTAGTTGATACGTATTATTACGGTAATTATACTATGTAATAATTAACTATTAAGCACCGACCATGCATTCTTGATATACCTTTGTGTGTTCCTTGGTCGCTTGTCCCCGAAATCATTTTATATAACTTAATATTATTTATTTATTTAACCTAACTTCAACTCTAACAAAATCATTTAAAAATGACCCGTTTGTGACACGAAAATCGCGGAGAACACGTTAAAATGGCATTAGGTATATTAGTATGTTATTATCAATCGTTTCTAGTAATTAAACAGGCGTGCTACCGCGAACACCGAAGTTAGTTAATTTCGGGGATTTGTCTCTGTCATTCCAACGAAGGCGTCATTAGAGTGACGAAGAAAAATCCCCGCAATTTGCAGATTTTGTATTCCGCGGTAGGGCCACAGATTAGTGCACACGTATAGTGAATAGATCTTGAGCCCTTCTGGTCTAATGGTTCATTCACCGAATACACGAACCGTATGCAATCTGCATTGTGCATTTGGCAGCCATCTTGGTCGTGTCTTAGCGAATTGATATGCAGATTTAGTGACCAGTAGATACTCGACATGACTGGTACACTAATTGTTACGTTTATACCTTAGGCATTAGTTAGCAGTGTAGATATTTGTTTTACTAAAATTTACGGGTTATTAATTGGTACGTTCATCGTATAAGTGCTCTATATTCATTTATAAAATCCTGCAGAATTTGTTAACCTTTAAATTTTCAAATAATAAAATAATCGTGCGTTCTACACCGAATTTTCTGCTCTACACAATGGCGTGGGGAGGAGCCATGCCATT
This sequence comes from Thaumatotibia leucotreta, assembly GCA_025490895.1. Taxonomy (NCBI): domain Eukaryota; kingdom Metazoa; phylum Arthropoda; class Insecta; order Lepidoptera; family Tortricidae; genus Thaumatotibia; species Thaumatotibia leucotreta. Next base: position 2,093 of record JALPQI010023389.1, read on the forward strand.
GTGTAGAGCAGAAAATTCTGTCTTAAAAAATACAAAAAGTGGGTCGGTGACTATGTTCATTGTGACGAACACTACCAATTTAAGGGTTAAATAAACATTCTTAAAATAAGACGAAAATATTGTCTTTTTAATGTTTTTTGTACACATCAAATCATATTGACAATGAAAATGACAAATTTTTATTAACACTCATATTTTGGCGACAAAAATAGTATCCTGACTTTTCGGGTATAAAATTACACGCCGTTATTACCTACCTGCGACCACGGGTGTAACGTCATGCCCGAAACGTCAGGATATATTAAACAAAAGTTTGCGCGATAAGTCCCGTTTTCGTTAAATTATTGGTAAACATAAGTTTGCGCGATAAGTCCCGTTTTCGTTAAATTATTGGGTTACATGTATGTATTGTAAGTCAAAATTACGGACATAAGGATCATTCAATAAATAATTGGATCTATTTACGAATAAGAAATATAATTTTCTACACCAGGTACTGTTATCAACTTGTGTCAGGTGTCTACACGTGTAACGTAAAAATAAGTAGGTATAATGTATACAGTGCTACGTACCTATAATGTGTACAGTGTTTTAACATGATACTGGCTTTTATTGAAACCGAGGAATGTGATGTAGATTTATAGCTAAACAGTGTGCATTATTTGCTTAAAAATCCTAATTTTAAAAGTAAAGTCTAAGAAAAGTTAATTGAGAAGTAATGATGAAAATTAATTGTTAATTTGCACTTGACAATGACAGATCGCAGCCATTCACAACGTTTTACAACTAAGCAAGTAAGCAGTACACGCTTTACATTGATCGTACGGAGGAAATAAAATTACACGGTCAATTTAATTATTTATCAAATGTTAATACTTGAAAACGATTGCTAGTAATGCGTATTATTACCTATTTTCGTAAAAGCCCGGGTCATGGCAACACACTGTATAGGTATAATCATTATTGCTGCTATAACTTTATGCTGGTTTTCTACTGTTATTTACGATATTGACAATTTATCAATAACATCATCATGATCATCACCATCATTTCAGCCAGAAGACGTCCACTGCCAATTTAAAGGCTTCCCCTTTGGACTTCCATCTACATCAGTTGGAAGCGACCTGCTGCATCCAGAGTCTCCCGGAAATCTTCATAAGAATCATAAGGTTATATATATCCATCTTGCGGGTGGACGTCTTACATTGCGTTTGCCAAACTTATTAGTACTATGACTTGCAATAAAATATGTTGGCTGTGTTACCACCAGAAACATGCGAAGATGCATTGTGAGGGATGTTTTTCATGAAACAATAGAAACTTCATTTATTCTCGGGTAATTTTACCTCAGGGGGCTACTACGATCTACTAGTGCGATTCAGTTTAGGACCTACATAATTTGAATCGCGATGTGTGAGTTCCATAGAATAAATGTCAAAAACTGACTAGCTGAACCCAAACTGAATCGTATTAAGAGGTCATGGTTGCCGCCCAGGTGGCAGATTGTTGTACCCATAAAAGAAGAGCAAGATGTTTGGCTAATGAACCCATAACACCCTGGATGTGAGAGGTAGCTGAGCGGTGCGAGGATATGTAGCGGGACGCATCCTAGCACCGCTCATCTTTGGTGGAAAAATTCACACCTTTCGGGTGCTTTTCCATCATAGCTATGCTTTGATATCCAGCACAGCGACGCATCGTAGAACATGCGTCATGATGTGCTACGTTCCGAGAATGTGATTGGTGGCTATCACACGCATTCACACAGCATAGCTCTGGGTAAAGGTGTATTTACACCAATCGAGCGAACGCTCATTATATCCCCACTACGAAATTTGTTCGGTACACAAAACGTCATTTGTCGAAATTCGTTGATTTCGTAGAGTGGGGGATAGAATGAGCATTCGCGCCGTTTGGTGTAAATCCACCTTTACACTGCTGCATCTCATCGCTTAGCTACCTCGCATATTTCTGGTGGAAACGTAGCGCTACGTGCGAAAACATTGGTTTTAAATTTGCTACGGTTTTTATATCAATAAAAAGTATTGATATTTTGACTGATTCTTTTACGTCATGTCTGTGACCATGACCGTGAAGTAATCGAATCGCAATTTAAGAACATCAAGTGGCCGAAGTGCTCATAAATATCTCAACATCGCTTCCATTATTAAGAGTCAATCTAAAAATTTCATATCGTTAAACCTTGAAAGAAACTCGTAAACAGTCAACTGAAAGACACTTAGTAACATCATTCAGTGTGATACATACTGAGTTACTACGTTTCAGTACTTTTACTGTGTATGCACAGAAATACGAGATAAGAGTTGTTTTTAAATATGAATATATGTTTGTAAATATAGCATTTGCAGTCGGACCGGGCGGTCCTTGGTCCTTTTAACCACCAATGCCATAAGAGTGTATGTTTATCCTACATCTTAATGCGTTAGTGGGTGAATATCTGAGCGTTTCAACCGCCTAATTTTGGTGGCATAATTTTTGCCCAAGTTTCTGTTCGTTACAATGTGCTAATTTGGCATTTGAAGGAGGCAAATGACGAAGTATAACATTGAGACGTTTAGAAACTTCGGCAAAAATGTTGCCACCAAAATTAGGCGGTTGAACGCTCAGATATTCACCCCAGGACAAAATTCGCATCGAAAATTATATTGCACTTGATCACATACATCCAACAACAAAGAAATATACCCATTTTTTCGTCTTATTACAATGCAGTAATGTGAAGAAATGTGTATGTACATATATCTTTATAGTCGACTGTAGGTACAGAACGGTTTTAAAGGAATTTCCTCATTAATGTTCATAAGGATAAGGAATGCCTGTTGGGGTTTACCAAGGACTGTATATAAAATTTGCATATAAGAAATGCCCTGAATAAGCGGTAACCGCAGGTACACCGAACAAAAGCTCAAAGGGTCCGGACAAAAAAATTGAAGTTTTTGTTTATCAGTGTCGTAAAGACGCCGCCGATTATACCAATAAATGTTGTCGACAATGTAACCAAATTTTGTATTCAAAATGTCTTTAAATTGTATCAAAATACTGCCAAAACATTTATTATTTTTAAAGAAACTATAACCGCTTCATTTTACTGAGTTACCAACACAATAAAATAGTGCTAGAAATGCTTCTAGTTATGGGTTGTGTTGGTCATTCGCAATTTCTATTGGCACTAATTTTTGAATTTTAGGATTTCTTACATTACAATAAGTAGAATCCAGAAGGCCTGCCTCGAACCTAAATTTCGTCTCTTTCAGTCGAATGACGTGTTCGTTGGAGTGACAGGCATAGATGTTCGAAATTCATTGTCTGGCAAGAGTGAATCGACTAAGAAGCATAGATGCATATCCAATACAATAATAAAGCTAAAAACGTAGACCGCTCCAATTGCCTTAAAGTATTTATTTGGAAATATCACACGGGAATCCCGATGACCGAAGTTATTGGAATCTTAATTATTATCAGGAACAACTTTGCATTCTGTAATCTGAGAACCGTATTCAGAAGGTTTCATGTTGGCTTGTATTATTGCTGACTTTTGCGAAATAGTGAGTGTATCATCAATATACTATAAGGACTTTATGCAATGGTTATAACTCAAAGTTCGGGGTCAAGGTGGCACGAGAAATAAAATAAACTTGTTCCTTAAAATTAGCTTCTCTATTTTTGTGGAACTGGAATCACTAAAATAGAGTAATTCTGTTTGTCGAACATATTTTGAGGAAAAAGAACGTCACAAAAATTACGAAATTAAAACAAATCTTAATAAGCAAACCAAAAATCATCTTTTGATTTGAGATAATGATAAAATTTGCTTGTTAATTAAAACTATCACAGATTTCGCTATAAATAAATTAAATCCGGTTTTGTTATCGCCTAATGCAGTTCCAAATCCGCATATTAGATAAAGTTTTATTTTTGTATATTTTTTAAAAGTAAACTTATGTTATTATAGCATACGTTAATATTCATGAATTATTCAATTCTTGTTTGGTCTGTAGGTATTACTATTGACAAAACAGCAATTTCGTCCCATTCAACGGCAGGATAGGTAGGTTAATTTTATAATAAAGGGCTTAATGAAATCTTTAGTCCTTTTTATGTTCAGTTTCACATTTTATGGTAATAGGATGTATGTACTTGTTATTGAAGTCAACTACACAAAGAACTCCGTACCGAACAACAGAAAGAACTCCGTAATTTCAAATAAAACTCAAGGTAAATCATGTAAAGTAGCTCACTAAACATGAAATTGGTGATTGATAACACTTGATTACAATAAGTACTTGAAACAAATTACCTTTGATAAGCTGATTAAGTAGGTATTATTCGAATAACGTCGACTCCTTCGATGACATTTAATCCATTAAGATTATAAAAACAAAATAAAACAACGTGTTGCAAATCGGTGTGACGCAGGTAGGTAAGTATCATTATATTCGTACTTAGTCCGAGATAACTGTACCGCCCTTTCTTGCTCATACTACGCAAAGATTACAGTTCACAATTAAAAAAAAGAAAAGCATGTTCCTGGCAACACTATATTTCATAACACGAATTTCAATATAAATATCTTAAAACATTAATCAAAGTTAATAATTTGACAACTGTTTACTAATAAATGCTGAAATATGGGTTTGCGATTTACGAAAAAAGATCGATAAATACGAACGGCGTCCAGCAAAGTGCAGGAAGACCGAAGGTAAGTATTTAAGAGTAGAGATCGTTGATATTTTGCTTCAAATTGAGCGTACTAATTGCTAAGAATCTTCAAAATAACCTCAATGTCTGCATATTACACGTGTGATGAGTATGCACTTTATCCGTGGAACACAGATGAGAGGTGTTTAAATTGTTATTTCAACTATCTTTGCATCCATTTAGCTCAAGAGGAACTAGAACCGGAAGTGATCATGGAATTCATGGATCACTCCTTCGAAGACGATGCGATTGAAAATGTCGACCCGCGTGCTTTCACAACGGAGTGTGGCCCAGGGGCCAGGTGCGACTGAGGAACATACCGAAGGCCATGACCCAGAGGCGATGAAGAATTCTTGTCAGCCTTAGGTGAATCCACCAGCGGGGCCCGACTCTATGGTCCAGAGGTCTACAGTGAGATATATAACACCCAGTCCAAGATCCTCCTTGGGGGTCTGGCCAAGCAGGATAAACAAGACTTGGTAGAGGCTGTGCTTATTTTAACTTGTAAAAACAAATTAAAACACGCTTCTTCGTGAATGAAACGATCTATAGTCAAATAGTATCTTCATTTTAAACTCGGATCTAGTACAGTGTCAAGATTCCTTAAAAATTCCCTACCTGAGAAAAAAATACTAATAAAGTTCCTTCCCTATTGCTTACAAACATGGCAGTTAGATGGGGTTTTCTTAGAAAAAAGTACATCCACTTTTTTTGAGTGGAGGTAGTTTTTTCTTTACTGATTGATTGAGTATGATGAACTTGATGGAAAAAGTTAACTTATTTTCCTGGGATCAACACTGTGCTGTCAAATTCTATGGTTGTAGGACAAGGGAAGAGTGTCTACTCATTTCATCAGATAAAACGAATACTATGGCAATTGTTGTAAGGATTAGAAGATTAAAACATTTGGCTGCCCAATGAGATAGCAATAGAATAGAATACATACAACAACCATGCGGATACCATTAAATGAAAAAAAATATAGATTAAATGTTTACAGGATAAGTGAAAACCAATTTAATATCCAATTGTATTGGGATTTCCCTGACTTTACCACCGCATCCAAAAAACATCTCATTTTGTCGTCAGATAATTCCAAAAATAGCAAGTCATGATTAAAAAGCCCCTTTATTCAATACATTTTTGAACGGTTTTTTACCACGCCGAAATTTTGCCTGTACTATTCGATCGAACGACAATTCTTTTTTTTTCTATGATTAATTCAGGAAAATTACAATACAATCTGATGTTAAAAAGGTAACCTATAAATATTTGAAAATTGTTTTCGATAGTATTTTCTATGAAAAATGACACCTGACCCGTTAGAATATGGAATATTTTTAGTGGGAAGGAAGAAGCTCCCCAATTTCATTAGAGCATGTGCAGGCCAGTATTACCACGTTACCACGTTGATTGGCAATTAGCTAGGCTTGCTAACTGCTCTTGAGGAAGCAATTTTATCAATAATCGATGACCTAATTGAGCGGCTCGTTGTCACGTGTTTTAATGCAATAAAAACTAAATAACCTGTTCATGACCTATATTTTACAAGTCGACAGTTGTGTTACTACATATTTTTAGGGTTCCGTAGCCAAAATGGCAAAAACCGTACTCTTATACATAGATTCGCCATGTCCGTCTGTCCGCAGCATAGCTCTGTGGCCGTTAACACTAGAAATCTGCAATTTGGTACAGGTATAGGTACATATTAATCATGCCAACAAAGTGGTACAATAAAAACTAGAATTTTTTTTCAAGTACCTCCCCAACTGTTGAAGTGGGGATGTTTTTTTTATTTACTGTAATCCTATAGTGTGGGGTATTATTTGGATAGGTCTCTTAAAATAAAGTTTTTTTCTAAAGTCCATATTTTTGGAGATTAATCTCACCAGAAGGAAAAAAAAATTGTCATTCTAACTTTGATCCGTAGGTCCAAAAAATATCAAAAAAATCATGAATAGTATACACTTATAAAATACTTCAAAAAAAAATTATTTTGAACATAATCGGCCCAGCCGTTTTTGAATAACTGCGGAACCCTACACTGAGCATGGCCCGACATGCTCTTGGCCGGTTTTTTGAAATTGACTGTACCGGGTATATGGTCAACATACCTACAAGTTATAACGCGGATTATTAATAAAGCGGACATTATTGGAATACGTACTATAGTGTAATTTGGCGAAATTTGAGTGGGATTAATAGATACCAAGAAATAGGCTCAGCCTAGTTTAAGCGTATGTGTAATTTGTAACTGAGCAACCACGTTTCAGTTAAATTATTTTCTAAAAATTATACAAGAAAATGTGTGTGTGTGTATGCATAGGTACATATTTATAAATAAATACTCAAGTTGTAATTTTAGTTTCCAATTTTTAGGGTTCCGTAGTAAACTGTAAGGGACCTTTATAGTTTCGCTATGTCCGTCTGTCCGCAGCTTAGTCCGTCAGTACCCGTTAGTACTAGAAATTAGCAATTTTGAATAGGTATACATATATGTACAGTAGTCATGCCGACAACTTTGTCGCTTTACCACTTGGTAAAATAAAATATCCTTTTCTCGGGTTTATTTTGCTTAAATTCTATAGTGAGGGGCATGGGTCAATAGGTATTTTAAAAAGAATAAGGGCCCCGAAAGAAAATTATTTCTAAAGTCAATGTTTACGGAGATAATCACTGCAGTAAACAAAAATTACCCCTCTCTAAACCAAACGGTGGGTCCGAAAAATCATGAATATTCTTTTAGAATACTTTAAATGAAAACTGTTTCGAACATAATCGGTCCAGCTGCTTTATAATAACTAAGGAACCCTAGCCTGAGCATAGCCCAACCTGCACTTGGTCGATTTTTTCACGAATGAAGTAACTTGCAGCATGTATTTTCAAGGTATGGATGGATATTATATAATTTTGTAAATTTAATCATATACGTAGTTCGATATTACACCAAAATTACATTTGTCCCGTAAATTCGATGTAAACTTTAAAAAAGTGAATAGGTATATTATTTGACCGCTGTAATATTTTCGTTATTTAAAACGAATTTAAAAATATACTGAATAAGTTTGAGTTTATTAGTGAAAATGACAAAAAAGATATTTTTTTACATCACCAAAATAATAAACTTTCAAAACGTTTTACATGTATCGTGAAAATTCGACACAACAATCACGTGCTCCCAATAAAAAACACATCACATAAGCGTCCGATAAAGATCACAGAACTCACCATAATTAAAGTTTACACGCGACGGTTCCGCGACACGCGTGCGCTCCGCTCGGCGGTCAGTGCGGGACTGGAGGCGCGGTATCTGATCTTAGTGCGCCCGCGCATCTTCATTGATAATGATAACTTGATAACGCGTTTCCCGTCTCGTTTGCATCTTTATTGCGATTCCGTTGTCTTATGTGGACTATTGAATGGGATGTGGGAAGGATGGAGAGAGGGCTTACTTAGTTATGTGTAATAATTTTAAGATTAAAATAATAGGTTGTGCAATAGTAACAATATCATTAATAGCAAGTAGTAATATCATTTGTAACAATATTTATATTAAATAAAATGATTAATTTAGCCACTTGTTATCTTGATTAAGCACTTTTAATTAGTAATCTAGAAAACGATGCAAGGATGATAACTAGCTAAGTAGGAAACTGCTCTTGTATTTAATTATTTGCTTCGAATTTGCGTAAGTACAAGTACTACCAGTTTGGACCCATGGATCAAAACTTAATTTCTTTGGGTTAATTTTCAAATCCCGGAGTAGTTATATCTGAATAAAACCCACTTCACGTGTACAGGAGGTACCTGAAAATAATGTTTTTTTTTTCTGTTATATTCCACCACTTTATCAACGTGACTAATAATATATGTAAACCTATATTAAATTGCAAATATCACTGAGCTAAGCTGCGGACAGACAGACAGATGGTCAGACAAACTGACATGGTGAAACTTTAAAGCTTCCTAGTTTACTGCGGTACCCTAAAAATTCTGAAAACAGACAAAAGTTGATGGTATTTCTGCCGTATATGTATGTAGTTATGGGTTTATTTAAAACAGCCCGAATATCATGTTTGCTGTGGCAGCTGCATTAATAAAATTCATACCCAAAATGTGAGCAATTTTCCAGAATTGTGATAAATTTCGACCCGCGGCCATTTTATTACACAAGTATAATACGAACTGCGCACTGAAACGTGCATTCTGAAAAGCCTGTATTAATGAATCTCTTTACAAAACTGAAAATGAATTTACGCGGGAAAATGACTAGTTCATTATCAAATGGCTTTTGTATTTTATTTACCGGCAGTAAATAGCTCTTTATGTAGTGACAGTGAATATATAATGTATATTAGGTATCCGTGGTATTTCGTATTCCTGTAATGAAATTCAACGTAACGTAAAATTACGTTGCAGTCAGCAATATACATATTAAATTAATGTGTTCAAGTACTCAAAATATGTTTACAGAACTTTATTGCTTTGACATTAAGTTTGTGTAAATATACCTACTCTTGAAACCAGATCCGTTCACGTCGATTAGGTATAGGTTATAAATGTTATAAACAAACGTAAATATAAACATAAATTCGCTTAAAGTAAGCGACAAAGTGGGACGTTTTACTTAAAACTAACACAAATGTATTAAAAGGGTCAAAATTCTTTTCGTTGTCTTATTTTATGTCCCTAAAAAACGTGACACAGTGGTGATTTTTGTATGAGATGATGTTTTGTTTTAAATTGTTGATGAATGAATTAAAATCTAGCGTGAAAAAGAAATACAAGTGCACCGGATTTTTTTAATGTACTGACTCAAAACGGCAACTAAAAGCGTGACAGAGTGGTATGAAACAAGACAACGAAAAGAATTTTGACCCAAAAATCAAATATAATGCTGATGTCGTGGTGACACGTTAGATCTGAAACGTGTACGAGCTTATGGGTAGCACTTTGTGGAAATTTTGCAAATACATACCTATACATAAGCTTGTCACCATATTTACAGTCAGCTAAACATTTGGTCTACCACTTTTCGACTCTTATCCATGATAATTACTCGTAAGTCGAATATTTGGTAGACCGCATTTGTCTGAATTTACCGTGAACTTCTAGAACATTGGCCACTATTATTTTGTTTCTAGAACTTCGCCTGTTTTATAAAATAGGTAGGTACTAAATATTCTATGCGCTATTAGACAAACCGCAAAGTCAAATTCAAACAACGGTAATGAAATGAAGTCATGCATGATTTTTTTAGGTTCTCGTACCTACTTATGAAAGGCAGGATACATACATTTTGGATTTTGGTACCTATGGATACTATAAAAATAGAAGTTAAGTATAAGTAACGTTAACATTCTGTTAATGGTTGTTAGGCCCTATCGCGAACCACGAACGAAGTGTTGCCTATCTCTTGCACTCGTCAATTTGTACATAAGTTTGACAGGGAGGCAACACTTCGTTTGTGGTTCGCGGTAGGGCCTTTGATTGGCTGTAGCCGTACCATGAACTACCGACGGTAGCGGCATTATTAACGCGGACTTACTTTCTATCCGGCTCGCTCGCACCAATATGCGAGTACGAGCGGGATGCATAGCCTCTCGTCAGTGACGACAAAAACGGCCAAAATTAGTTGTCTGTGGAGCCCATTTCGGGTCTTGTCAAAGACAAGGGTTGCCAGGCCACCGATTGCTAAGAAACTGCACGCATAACGGCTTCTATCTGTTTTCTATCTGTCCTATTTCACTATCTACACACCGCAATGAGTATGCAAGAGACAGGTATACATTAGTCAGCTTTATTACTCAAACCACATGTGACCAGCGATGTCGAAATCGGGCTTCGCCACAGATACGGGCGTTTCATAAAATGTTAAAATCGGGCCTGGCCACTGACGAGGGGATAGAAAGTAAGTCCGCGTTAATAACACGGCGGCAGCTCATGGTAAGCACACTGTACGCATGTACAATTCATATAAAAGTGCATTCGAAATGGAGTTAGTAGGTAACTAAATGCGTCGAGCCATGCTTGTTAGTTCCCGGGATTCGTACTCGTAACGCAATCAACTGTGTTTTCCCGCGGGCGACGAAAAACTCATTTTACATACAGATATTTATGTAGTGTCCATATGGAAATATCAAATAGCAGAATATCCTTCTTTTACGTGTGTCAAGTTTCTGTTGGCACAACACCATCATCAGCCTATGATAGTCTACTGCTGGACGTAGGCCTCTCCTATTAACTGTGCGTATAAACGCATTAGGAGGAAAATACCCATAATCGCCTCGCTGGGCAAGCGGATTGGCGATCGCAGTAATGTGTCCACTATGATGACTCTGCTGCCCATCATCAATCTTTTATCAAATAATGGTCAGTGACACTTCAATCCCTTACTCGACTCTTACGGCACCCGCAGGAGGAGTTGGGGTACTACAAATAGGCACTATAAATGTGGGCACTTGAAATATATTAAAAACACGCTTTTATGATTAGAAAACATCATGAAATAAAACTATAAAAACGGATAAACTCGCGTATATTAGCGAGTTACGCGAATTTATCCGTTTTCATAGTTTTATTTCATGTTAATCCTCGCGGTAACCGAAGAAAATATTAGAAAACATCAAATTTGTTTTATAATTAAACACTAACCACTAGCGACATCTGTACTTAATGTTTCGAAGGTACTACAACCTTAAGCCACTCAAAGACGTGTCTACCACAATCGTCCGCAAACTCGACAGTTCTCCGTTGCGTTGAATTAGCTTCACAATACCATTGACTAAATTCGCTGTGATCGACGGAAGGTCATCTGGTGTAATTGGAAGCACGTTGGACCGGCAATCCAGAAAAAGCGGGTTCGAATCCCGTGACAACCAGAGTCTTTCGCAGTTGATATTTTCTATTGTAAGCACATCTGTTACGACATTGTGGGGAACTCGCTTTTAGTTGAAACTAAAACTGATGTCATAACCAATAATATTCGAGGATATAAAGCCAAATTGCACGAACGCGATATTTTCGGTGGTCACCAAATTAAAAAAAATCTAATCCGACTTAAACCGATTTCTCCAAGATTTCATCATCAGATAACCTCCTACTATATTGTTTGGAAGTCAGTTAAAAAATAAATTATCGAAAGGAAAATTTAAGACTTAAGTACTCGTACATGGTTTTCTTATGGATGCTATTTGTCAGACTTATACTAAATTATAATGGGAAAAATCGAAAAGTATCAGCTTTCAATTAAAAAGAGAATTATTAAAATTGTTCATCCGTTCACCCAGTCGAAAGTTCTGAGGTAACAAACATTAAAAAAACATGGAGTCGAATTGAGGACCTTATCCTTTTTAAATTTTAGAATTGTAACTAACCTGAGACTGAAAACATATTAAATATTATCGAACCGGGTTA
>JALPQI010023390.1:0-17173 GCA_025490895.1 Thaumatotibia leucotreta
ACCCATATAACACTTAAGCTCGTTTGCATAAAATGTAAAAGTAATCAACAGGGTTCGGATATCTCGTACCATGGTAAGACGTTAGAGAACCACGGAGTCGAACTCTTATATTCATCCTCATGAATATAATTAGTCAAAAAATGCTTTTAATTTCATTTTATCTGCGTATTCTATGGATATTACAAACTAGAAGCTTAGTTAATAATATTTTTTGTTTGCGTGTTTTTTGCATACATACAACAGAATGTGGCAGTCTTTATTTCACTTAAAATATAATTGAATTCAATTCCAAATTATATGCATTTCGTTTATAATCAACTTTTGGAATGAGGATGTGAGTATGAATATGAGTAGACTGTTATGTTAAAATCAACTCCGTGGTTCTCTAACGTCTTACCTTGCTACGAGATATCCGAACCCTGGTAATCATAAACCTTGGTGAAGAAATTAAAGAAGTGACGTTTGGGTGCAAATAGTAATCGCAAATGAGGAAATTTGTTGAGTGGCCTGGCATATACATAGATGTAACTTGAATTAAATATAGCTGAAAAAGTTAAGAGAAGCTACTATGGTTTGTAGGTATAAGGAGATACCTACTTATTTCGTCCAGCCAATGTTTTAGGTTTAGCTTCACATAATTATAGAACGTTTCGTATGGATAATGTCAATAAAATTCTGTTTTTCGTAAACACCATTTCGTGGATTATTTTTGATGTCAAAATCAAAACAACCACACTTTAGAAATGAGCCTTAGGTATACAGGGTGGAAAGGGACGACGTTCCATCCCGCTACCGACCGAGTCTACCAACCATTGCGATGAGCTTTCAGTATGGGACCAACATCGAAATATTAAAAAAAAAATTAACCCCTCATACAAAGTGAGTGAATAGTTAGAGTTCAATAGTATGGAAAAGTCAATTTTCCACGTACGCTTTCGATGTTGGTCCCATACTGAAAGTTCATCGTAATGGTTGGTAGACTCGGTCGGTAGCGGGAAGGAACGTCGTCCCTTTCCACCCTGTATACATATATGACTATCGGAAAAACGGTTAGCCTTACCGTCATTTATTAATGAGGTTTAATCTATAACTGTCAAAAGATAATTCTAAGAAATTTCATTAGACTAGCTAGATACTATACATATAATATCATACATGTACTTCTACAGAAATGAATTTTAAACATCTGGACCGGCAGCCCATGAAATGAGTTAGTTTTCAAATGTTATATTCGAATACTACAAAAAAAAACACTACCTATTTTTGAAATAAAAAAGAATATCGAAGTCACTATTTAACTAGTGAAATAGGCACCAGGTATTAGGTATGGAAGGACCATTTTCGCAGGAGGCTTAGCCAAGATGCCACTCTCTAATACGATATAGTCGATTTTAAGCGATAAGTCATGCGACCATAATAATGTATGAAAATGATCACGTGACTTTTTGTTCTAATCTGTATGTATAATTGTATAGTTTGTATTAGCGCCACCTAGTCCACGTATTGGGTTTTACTGAAAATCAGCGTCGCGAAATGTGCCCTTTAGCTTGTTTCGTGACACCAAAGCTGAGTGCAGCCCATTTAGCGCAATCTGTTTTTATAAATATATGTTGTTATTTATAATTATTATAAGTTGCATTGAGCTAATAAAGTATTTTTTTTCTTTTTTTCTTTCTTTCTAATCTGTCACTGTCATAGATTTATCACTTATCTCTTATCGCTGTAGAATGGCACCTTGGCTAGCCCTGCAGGTTTCATTAATTCACTGACTTCGATTGACAAAGAAACTAGTAAATATTAACTGGAAAGATCTAGTCTGAGTCCCTAGAGCCGACGATGGAGAGCGGCCATGTGTCTTCTTTACCCTACGTTGTTCTACGTGGATAGATTTACTTGATACTTGGCGTATTTTCTTGCAAAACCTCTCTTGGTTCGTGATATTTGTTGCCTTGTTTTTTCCGAGTACCTACTGTAAATGTAAGTAGGTATAGTTGAATTATCGAGAAGATGGAATTGCATTTGTAGTGGTCTTACTAAAGCAACACTTTTAAAGTGAACCTTGTGTCTTTACAATTAGGTTTACTATTAGTCGAATAATGCCAATACATGAGTCGATAAAGCACACACAATAGCACACAATACATTGTAAATACGCGATACCACTACATATGCAATTCCATCTTCTCGATAATTCAACTATACACTACGTTGTTCTACGTAGATGGATATTGTTTGACACTTGACTTGCACGAGATGCCAGCGTGAGTTTACCGGTATCGTCTGCGTAACTTACTTTCCGTCCCTCTCGCTCGCACCAATACACGAGCGGGGTGGACAGAAAGTAAATTGCGCGCTCGATACGTTCAGATCACGCTTTCTATATCATAGCCATAACAAGCAGGCATCAGCAAATCTATGACCCTGTTGACAAATACTATCTACAACTATAAAAAGGGTACAAATTTAATACAAGTGCATAGACATAACCATCGTTTTCCAGAATGGCCGGCGAGTTATACATTTTTTCACTAGGACCACAGAAATAAGAATGATCATAACATGATACCGGAAACAGGAAGAATTATATATGACTTGTGAAATCAAACAAAATTGTGAGCAATATGTATAAATATAGCATAAATACGATGCAAAACATGGAACCGATATGATTAAATTTGAAATAATTTCTATAAGTATTTCTACCTTCTTAACACTTGTTACCTACACTAAATATTTCAAAGGAAAATATAAATAAATGACTACGCTATTACCCAATACTAGCCGCAGCCGGGCAGTAACCCGGGAGGAGTGATTATTACAATTTTCGTATTTTATAAACGTCCAAGTATCAAATCCGTCCATGACGACTACACGACGGCCAACCATTAGGGAAATCTGCGCTACGAATACCTACTGTTTAATTTATTCCTGTGAATATTCTTAAACTATCGGCTTTGTGGTCACTCGGAGGCCTAATTTACGTGGCCGAGGGCTCCTGAGGCCGGCTTTACTTAACATATACTATACATTATGTTTTAGATACCTACATGGGAATATGTAACGTAATGGAAGGAACACTAGCCGTATCGTGACTTTGCAAGTATCGGTAACGTTAGGTTTTTCTCGATACGTAAAGCAGGCCATCGCCACGCGCTCCAATATGTCAGTGCGAGTGCGATAAAATGCATTACATATCGAATATAACCTAACGTATTCTTTACTTTCCAACTCATGTAAGGCTGCATATCGCTCGCGCCAATAGGCGAGTAGGTACGAGTATGGGCGAGATGAAAAGAAAGCAAGTCCACGTTAAAAACGCGGCAGCAGTTCATAGTACGACTACTGGAAGTTAGTGAAGTAGCAAATGTTTGCTCGCAGGAGTCCGCTGGATGCGGGTAGCACAGGATCGGTCATTGTGGCAATCTTTGAGGGAGGCCTAGATTCAGCAGTGGACGTCTTTCGGCTGATATGATGATGATGATGAAACGTTTCCTCGTAAAATATTTCATTAATGTTTTGTATAGGTAGACAGAACAGCGTTAGGTAGTAGGTACCATCTCACACGACTAAAGCATGGAAATAATTACCACCACCGTATTGACCGTATAAGGTACAGATGTAATACCAAAACAGTGTCTTATTCGAGGAAGGTATAAAAAAATCAGAATTTTTCTCATATCATTACTCACAAGTGCACGATATACCGATACAACTTCGTGATAAAATCGACCGCCTTGTCGTCACCTTCATAAATTCATTACTCTCTGCAAGCTACCATCAAAACAATAACTTATTCACGTGACCCACCCAAATTATTCATAATGACACCTCTCACTACCCCGAACGATATTCATTACCTCCCAATTTACACATTTCGTCCACAATTCACCGCGGCGGCATAAAAAACCAATTTCCCGCAAAAACTGGCATAAAAAGCCAAAGTCTAAAATACGGGGCAACGTAATATCAATTTGAGGCTCATACATATATTCATAGCGTGGCGTGGTAGGTCATATAATTTATATGTGCGAGAGAACAATCATATGTATTCACGAACGATTTGCCTGCTATTCTAGGGGGTTAGTATTATGCATTCGCGGCCGATGCCACTCCAGGGGGCAGTTACTTATACCGTGGCATCTTTTTAACCTCCCCATATATTTCGGAAAGGGTTGCGAAAGTTCAGGTGAAGGATGGAAGTTTGCGTTATTTTATTGCGCTTTTATTGTTATTATAAGCGTGAGATAAATCGGTATTGGAAAGCTTTAATGTGATTGTGTAGAACAACGTAAGTGTTCGATTTGATGTTCGACAGTAAGAATTATTGCTGCTTATGCAGGGACCGGAACCGGTATTTTAAAAAACCCTCGAAAAAGCCCGATATTTCAAAATGTTTTATACTCTTTACGTACTACTCAATATTTTATGTAATTTACAATATATCATATTTTTAAATTACTCCATTTTAACTTATACGAGTATGCCAAAGAACGAAAAAGAACGAAAAAAGAACCGTTCTTTTGTATGGAGAAAATAACGCTTCCGGTCCCTGTGCTTATGTAATATAACATGTATATTTTCTTTCACATCATCACCAATTAGCCTGTGTTTGTAATGTTTTTGAGTAATAAAATTTCACATTATTGAGAACAATAGACAAGTATTCTAGTTTAAAAAATATCCGCAAGAAGATAAGCTTAGAAGTTTTATTCTGAAGACCGAAAATATAATATTATAAAACCTTTCATTCCTCTTGCTCTTGTACTTTCAAGAAATCGTGCAATTATTATTATACTGCAATATTTCCATATGTGAATCGGTGTTTTAATTATACCCCGACGATACCAATTTGCAATAAGAGCCAGGGCACTTTTCTTATAAGTAGCAACCCTAATTCCCTCCCCTACATTCAAGGCATAGATTTTTGCGAGCGTTATTGCCGGCGACACGAGTGATGTATGCGGCGCGAGTGCCCGTATATCTAGGGTTGACACCTCGAGTGTCGGCGATAATTATATTTACATATGTCTTTGGGGCCTTTTGGGAAATTACGGTATTACGTAACACAGCAATATTGTGTTAGTACCTACTACCTACGTGAAAAATTATATGAAATTGATTTTTAATACATATCTTTGGGCACGTTCAAAAATTATGTGATCAATTTGGGGGGGGGGGAGCAAAATATCACGAATGATGACGATTGACTCTCGAAAGAATTCCAAAAAGACGCTCCCCAAATATCATACGTATGAACATGATTTTTGAACGAGCCCTCTTAATAATTTTAATTTCATTTGGTTTCCTACTTAAGGATACATTTTATAACTTAAACATTACATTATTTATGTCAAATATGTATTTATTATCTAACCCTAATGTAATAAAGTAGAAGTTAAAAAATAATCAAACAGTCTTTCTCTGTTTTTTAATAAAATGTCTTTATTTGTTAGTTTAAGCTATCAAGTTTTCATTGAATACCAAAAATAGCATTAATAGGGTTAGTATAGGCACTCGTTAAATGAGCTAATTAATAAATCAATATGCAGTCTTACCAACATTTTGTCAAAGAAAATCATTGCCATCAATTATAAAAGATAATTACGGCCCTGAATGATTTCCTTCCCATGCAAGAAACTACTAATCTTCACAAACTGTTTTTGCATACGAGCTTTCCATTACATTATCAACCTTAAATACTTGAACAAAGATTGTTAATCGGAAACTGCCGACAGTAAATTAAGTGGTTGCTACAGTTACCGTCGCTTTGGGGTAATTGCAAGATGGCCGAAGGGCAGACGGGTTGACCAAACACCGGCCTTTGACACTCGAATAAACAGACGAGAATCAATATTGACCCTTATTGGAGGAATTAATTTGCAATTCTCGTTTTTGGAAAACGCTGGTTACATTTTGTTTTATGTTGGTTACCTATATGGTAGCACCGTCCCAGTTTATTCTTTATTGTAGGGACATAAATGTCATAATAACCATTGTACAAAGACGAAAAGTGTTAAATACAGGTTGTTTTTTTATTCACCGTCCAAATTTTAATTCTGAGGATTCACTATGGAAATCCGTGAAAAAAAATCTGATGTTCCATACCTGATGTCACAAACCCCGAGATATTCATCATCAGCCTATGATAGTCCACTGCCGGACGTAGACCTCTCCTATTAACCATGTGTATATACGCATTAGGAGGTAAATGCCCATAATCGCCACGCTGGGCAAGCGGATTGGCGATCACAGTAATGTGTCCACTATGATGGCGCTGCTGCCCATCATCAATCTTTTATCAAATAATAGTCTTTGACACTTCGATCCCTTAGTCGACTCTTACGACGCCCGCAGGAGAAGTTGGGGTGGTGACAAATGTATTCTTACTGCCATCACCCCACGGTCAAACGTATGGATTACAAACAACATGTCTTATTAGCAATGTGTCTACGG
Organism: Thaumatotibia leucotreta; assembly: GCA_025490895.1. Taxonomy (NCBI): domain Eukaryota; kingdom Metazoa; phylum Arthropoda; class Insecta; order Lepidoptera; family Tortricidae; genus Thaumatotibia; species Thaumatotibia leucotreta. Next base: position 6,454 of record JALPQI010023390.1, read on the forward strand.
ACCTCGAATCTAGATTACGTGCAGTATTTTAAACAAAACTAAGAGAAGTTCTGGGAATTAAGGTCAACGCAACACATAGAATACAAGAGTCATACAAAGTCTGTGAAAAACGATGACGCACTGATATAGAACTGAAAAAGCTCGGGATTTCTATTAATAATTATGTCAAATAAAGTAATACAATTTCAAAAGTTGCTACGGAACAACATAAAAATGCTTAACAAATTGCGACGCAGCAGACCTACGTCGTATCCAACAGCTCTTTACCACTATTTAACTATAATTTAATTACATCAGCATCCCATAAACAGTGGGACTAACGAGACTGTGAAATAAAGATGCCCAATTACCGCTAATAAGAAAACTCGCATTTGGGCCTCGTCCACCGCCCTGGGGGCATGTATTATTCAAGGAACGTTGGTAGCTTTACCTACCAGCCTAGGTTATGTTTGCATTTAGGAATCTGATCAGTGAGAGAAGAAATTTTGTCTATGTATATGTATTTTTCAGTTCCAGTTTCCAATACCTTATGGTTATAAAATATAAGCACTTTTGAGCATTTCTCTAAAACTTTATTATATATACACAACTAGCTTTTGCCCGCGGCTTCGCACGCGTAGATTTTGGACTTCTAGGAAAAAAACATTTTTCAAACGACTTCAAAAAAGAAGGAGGTTACCATTTCGACCGCATGTAGTTATATGCATGTTACACGGAATCCTGCGAACAATTCCGTTTTGTTTTTTTCTCAGGAGATTCAAAAGTGGCCAAAATAAGTTTTAATTTTGAGATATTTTTTTTTTAGTTTCGCCTTAAATGCCGACAAACATTTAATCGAATGTTGTTTCAAAGACAACGGTTCAAGTATTTTCATTTCATCGACAAGTCATTCTGTCAAAGAATAGTTTCCGGTAAATTTATATCAGTGAATTTTGAATGGTACTTGGGTTATTTTGTATTTATGTTATAATGGAGGTTTTCCTTTACGGGTTCTTAGTTCTTATGTTAGTTTGGTTTAAATTTAGTAATGTTTATTCCGCAGTTCTAAACTAACACTGAACCTACTTGGATAGCTGTTCGCTTATGTGTGGGGTCACAGTTGTAACCTAACTCAAACCTATTTTAATAACCGTTCATTTCTGCGTGGGATCGCAATGGTCGCAGTTTTAACCTAACCTAAAACTACTTTGATAGCCGTTTGCTTATGTGTGGGGTCGCAGTTCTAACCTAACCTACTTTAATAGCCGTTAGTTTCTGTGTGGAGTTAGAGTTCAAACCTAACATAAACCTACTTTCAAAGCCGTTCGTTTCTGTATGGGGTTACAGTTAAAACCTATCCTGAACCTCCTTTGATAGTCGTTCGTTTCTATGTGGAATCGCAGATCTAACCTAGCCCAAAACCTACTTTGATAGCCGTTCGTTTCTGTGTGGGGTCGCAGTTCTTACCTTTCCTAAACCTAAGTAGAATCTTAACTTATTACATTCTGTCTGAAGTCTGTTTAATTGAACAGCATATTAGTATGACATAATTAAATACTTAATTGCAAATAAACTACATGAATTAAAATTAGCAACGCAGGCATCGTCATTTCCTGGGTATATATCTAAGCCTTTCAACCGCCTAATTTTGGTGGTATCATTTTTGTCGAAGTTTCTATTCCTTACAATGTGCTACTTTGTCATTTTAAAGAGGCACGGTACCTTATACAAATGGCGAAGTATAACATTGAGACGTTTAGAAACTTCGGCAAAAATGATGCCACCAAAATTAGGCGGTTGAAACGCTCCGATATTCACCCTCCTAGGAAACAATAATGAAATCCGAAACAGGCTTCGTCCTTTATGCTCTTATGCTAGAATAGTCAAGCCAAAACATTTAAACTGGTGATGAGTCAGTCAATCTGGACCCCCACCACAGTGACTCGATAAATCATAGAAACGATAAACATGGTGTTTTTTTACTGTTTAACCATTTCACCCCTTTCATAGGTTGAATTCTCAAAAAACCTATAACACGTCTTTATCCTAAGGCTTGTTCACGAAATAAAGTAGCCATTGGTGTATTATTCTTTTTTTTGTATGAGACCATACCTTAGTATGGGTGTTATTCCAAAGAAGGGCTCTTTGCCTATCTTCTCGGAAGCTGTGGTTGATATTTATATCAATTTCTCCATAATTATAGACTTTTGTTTAAACTTCTGGATTTAAGTAGCGTTTCTTCTTATTTTACCATTTTGGGTCATTTAGTTTCCCAATGGGTCTTAACTAAATTACAATAGCGATACAATAATAAACTATGAATCTCGTGTCTACAATATTTATTAATTATTTCAAGACTAACATTGTTGAAATCGTCTCGGAAGTTCACACTTTTTTGGGCGTGAACTTTTGCATTAAGCATTATCTGAAGTTATTTTGATTGTGGCGACTTTTCAGCGAAGGCTTTTGGATATTGGATTGTTAAACATAAAACAGAAGAATCAATTTACAGTGCCATGGCTGTTAGAACTACGTGGGACTGTTGCGTAACAGTAGAGACTGATTTCATGATGGCTACTTTATTTCGTGAACATGCTTTATATTTATGTTTAGGAATACTCCTGTAAAGTTTCGGATAAAATAGTTTAAATAATCAAGTTTTCCCATACAAACTCAGGACCCCCATCATTGCACCCTTTAGGGTGTGGATTTAGACTTAATTTTTTTTAAACCTCCCCTACACCCTTAAAGGAACCTACGTGCTAGAATCTCTAGAACCAGGAGTAAACATAAATAATTAACCTTTGTTTGCTTGTTTTTCGAAAAATTTAAATGAAGGTTAATTATTTATGTTCTCATTTAATTTACAGAATACTGCTGCGAAGTTTCGGATAAAATAGTCCAACTAATCTTGTTTCGCCATACAAACTTTGGAGCCCCATTTCAACCCTTTAGGAGAGTTAGTCAGTCAATCAGTCAGTCAGAACATTGCCGTTTATATATATAGATTATATGCGCTAAATGCGTTTTCCAATTTTTGTAGTCGGGCATTTTCACTTCTAGGGTCACCCAATTAACTTAACTCTCACAAAAAAGTTAACTTCCATGTCAGCTTTGTAACGACAATCAAGCATGAAATATTTACGTAAATCCACTTTATTCGTGTTTTTATATTGCATTACCTACGCGTATTCTTTCTGGATTAAATGATAACAAAAAATTTTTGTTAATATTTAATGCTTAATTGTCGTTACAAAGCTGATATGGAAGTTAACTTTTTTGTGAGAGTTAAGCTAATTGGGTGTCGTCCCTAGAAGTGAAAATACCCAGTTACCAAATTTTTTATGGTTCTCCTAGCAATGCACAAGTTGCAGAACATTCTCAAAATTGTAGGAATATTTCTACTCGGAAATTTCCGAGAATTTTCATGAAAATTTAAGAGTAAGTTCTCAATGAGAATGTTTCCATGAAAACTTATAAAAAAATGTTATGAAGAATATTGTATTCCACAATTGAGTAAACAAAGCATAAAAGCCTTTAAAGCCATGTATATACAACGTTTTTGGCATGATTAGAATTTAAATTGCCGAGAACATTATCTATAGAAGATTCGCAATTTTTGAAACTTGTCTTCGGTACATTGCTAGGTTCTTCTACAGGCCGCGTAGTGCCGGCAGTAAAAATACTTTTGTCACCACCCCAAATCTTCCAGTGGATGTCGTAAGAGTCGACTGAGGGATTGGAGTGTCACTAAATAATCGTTTATAGAATAATGATGATGTGCAGCAGCATCATCATAATAGACAACCCACATTTATGCCAACCCCTGCTCAGCGTAGGCATTTGCCTCCTAATGCTTCCATGCGTACCTATAGTTAATAGGAGTTGCCTACGTCCAGCAGTATTCTGAGAGAGGCTGATGGTATTTTAGTAAACTAAAGTATTACACACGTTTTGAAATAGCATAATAAGGACCTGTGTAATAAACAGCCAGACACGACATTTATCAATTTTCAGATGTTTTATATGCTTTCATATGCTGTTTCACTTACCCGTAATGTTGGGTAATAATCATAGTGAAATTATAACTTTGGTGAAACTGATACATGGTCGAATAGTTTCATAAAAACAATTGCCAAACATTATGCCAAAATTCTCGTTTCACATTCCTCTATTATTTCTATGATAGAGGGTAAGGTAAGTGCACAATAGTGGTGAAAGCCTATCACGATAAATGGCTTTACACTTCCGGGTCACTACACTTACCCTAACGTTACATTAGGTCGAAACTAGAATTTTACAATAGAGAAACATCGAGCTACGAACAGACGTGTAATAAGTTTTGTTGTAAATATATGAATAGCAGCCAATGAAGTACCGAAGGTAGCTATTAAGTTTTATAATGTTTACACTCATATGTGCTATTGGTATATGTATAGTTGAACTAATATGAGCTGAGCTCGTTCTCTTAAAATTCCTGTAGCATTGGATTGTAAACCACAAAGTAAAATAACAAGCACTCAGTAAAAGCAGAATATAACCGCTTTAGAAAGTTAATTTTGATTATCGACTCCATCCTTCGTCATTATTTAGTTTGCTTCTTCTATTCGTCATTATTTAGTTTGTTTATTTTGTAGTCTATTGTGCAATAGAGTCGATAATCTATACTAACTTTCTACGGCGCTTATATTCTGCTTTTACTGAGTGCTTGTTATCGTACGTTGTGGTTTACAACCTAGTGATATTACTAGTGCTATACTAGAATTTTAAGAGAACGATCTCAGCTCATATCAGTTCAACTAAAACGAGGTATTTAGCTTACCGTAGCTGATACAAGGTTTTTGAAAAGGTTATTGACATTTACATATCTTACCTACTCAGATTACCAAAAATGTTTTTTTATAATCTACTAAGGTTTTTCTACTCTAGAATGGAATATGATCATAAATTCATTCACAAATTCAAATTCAGATAATTGAAAAAAGTTATAGTTTATCAAACTACCTGATTCCTAATTTTAGCCATCCTTTTCATACCAGTAGGGTTCCAGCTTATCACTGAAGCGTTAATGGGAGGACGGCAAACAAACAAGTTTAAATGGACCAATATTGACGGGTTGGAATTACGACTACAGTTTTGAATACATAATAATTATATTTACTGAATACTACATTCACCTATGACTGTGTGTTTATATTGTCTATTATCATGGATAAAGACACTCTATAAGTTTAAATATTAAATGTCAACTGTAACTAGATATGTAGAACTTAAAAATATATATAAGGGTGTATCAACTTTTTTCTGTCTGTTATTACCATGGTTACGGACGCCTGAGTCACGCTGGTTTTATGCATAATTATGATGATTAAACTATGTAAACATGCATTTTTCTGGTGTTAATAAACCATTTCCTTGATGGGCCATCTGCAAACAAGGACTATATGCATGTTTGTGTTTGCATAAATTAAGTAGCATAATTTTGCATAAAACCATCGTGACTCAGGCAACCGTAACCATAGCAATAACAGACAGAAAGAAGTTGATTTACCCATAAAACAATCTGCGTAGTTCCACAAAATATGACTGTCTGTGACTTCTAATTAAGCTAGTTATTTCCTAATTCATGTTTTATTCTTATCTAACAAGAAAAATACTTAAGTGACACAAAAAGAACAAATTACTAAATGCTTGTAGGACGTTTAATGTTTATGAGTCTATGACTAACGGCACAAGTCAACAGTATCCCTGTCACCTGCTGACATTTGAATAAAGAACAAACCACCATAAACCAATCCCAACGAGCGAGCTAACTCCCATTCAGCCATTCACTCATTCGTTCACACGCCCTGACTCACCGGGCTCATTGTTAGTACAATCATGTATCGTTGTAAATAACAATACTTGAATATATTGGGCGGTTGGACGTCTTAATCCTGGAGTGGGCGGAGATGTTCCACAATGGACGCATAATGGACTTATTCCGTCTTGTGGTTAATAAACACTTGCCGATTTCACCCTGTGGACATTATTGAAGAGTTCATATCTTTAATCGGGCTTTGTAGCCTAGTTGGTAGATTTGCCTATGTAACCGGATGTCCTAGGTGCATATACGTAGCCAAGGTGCCAATGGCTAACGCTTGCACGCGAATGAAACGCAACTGTCTTTGTTGCACTAATAAGAAAGAGTGGCAAAAAGAGAAAACTACGCAACTCTCATTTCAATTGCATGCTTGGACTGGGTATATAATTACATTTATTTTGCGTTTTAGTTCTAGTATTTACTAATTACGATAATATGAGAAACTGCCTTAGAATACAGCTGTCAAGGACAGGAAAATAATAATTCATAATAATTTTGGTAGTGTTTACCTAACACGTACATATTTTTTAAGATATTGTTAGAGTGACTCTTTCATATATTGTGAAAATGACTCTTGCATGTCGCAAATTTATAGGTACTGCGAATATTTGAAAAAAAAAAATAATAGTTGATGTTACGGAAATCCATCTGCGAAACTGCAAAAACCATTACTACTATAAACTACGACCACTATGGATTTAACACTAACTACAGTTTCGCTCATAATTGCACTCCGCGACACTCCCCCGATATCGTTCATTCAATTTCCGACGCGTTGAGCGAATGAATGGCTGAATGGATGAACGATTGAGTTGTTAGCACTTAGCGATCGGAGATTTGTTTGTGTTGATCTTGTACCTTCTTCGTTATTATCATAATATTCATAATACCAAGACTTTAATACTGAAATGGTAAAGACTATATTGGCACTGCGTTGTTTCGTCTTTTCAATCCCATAGTGTTATAAAATTGGGTTAAAAGCATAAACTGTACAAAGGATTGCGTAGGTTGTGAATGAATAATGATTACAATGAAATTATCATGATAACAAACCCCTGTGACTTGCCTTGTTAATACTTGCTATTACAACACCGCTCTCCATTTGAGCCAAATCAAGAAAATGTAAACTTATTTGTGGACTAAGTAGGTTTCGCACGAATCATATTAATTTAGTCAAATAATTTGATTTGTGTTCTTTTAGTACCTAATAGTTAGACCTCTACTACAGGATGCTTAGCCAAGTTGTCAATCGCTAGCGTTTGGTAGCGTATCGTAGTTTTCCCTCTCTGTCACTCTTTCATGTTAGTGCAACAAAGACAGTTAGCTACCTTTCGCTTACGACTGACGATTAAGCGCTAGCGATTGGCAACTTGGCTAAGCACCCAGCTATCATAAAATCAAAATGAATTAGCCATGTACAAAAAAATAGACGGAATATAAGGCTTGGACCCTAAAAAATATCAAACGGTATATTAAACCATAACAAGATTAGATTCAATGTTACAAAGTTAACCCTTTACCAGCCCCTCTCATAAAATCTTGAAAAACTCCCTAAAGACTTTTGGGGCAACAAGAGCATTATTCATAATCCAAAATGTAATTTTTAGATGCATCAAATATTTAAAAAAATTAAAATTAAAATTGCTAACATATTTTGTAAGTGCCAGTTATTTATATTTTTGTACTTAATTTTAATCTTTTTTCTTTAAGAACTTCTTAATTGAATTTTTGATGAGAAGATACCTATATTTAACAAACAATAGTTAAATTATGTCGGTGTGTACTTACTGCTAAAGGTCAATTATATATAATTGTACATTTTCTTCGAATTAGTTTACGTCGTTCCTTTTTAACACAGCACAAAACGGAAAATGTTATTCGCGGTTTCCTTTTATGTACAATGCCAATTTAAAATCAGTATACATATAGGCACGTGAACAAAATATTCATGAAATTAACACACAACGAAAAATATAATTTGACAGGCTAAAAAATATACAACAATCCGACTGAAGTAAGAAAAACTTTTTGTAAGGCAAGGATAAGAACCCTTTTAGACACTTCATGGCTATTACAGCCCGTCTAAGCACGCCATAACAAAATAACATTCAATACCAACCCTTTCTCGAGGCTCGTAAAATCTCGAAAAAACTCCCAGAAGACTTTTAGAAGACATCTAGGACATAATTCATAATGAAAAAGTTAATTTCAAACTTGCGAATAGACATTTGCATATTTTCCGGGAATTATCTGGTCCTGGGGTCCGTAGTTGTAGGGTCCTCGGGGGCTCGTTCGGAACCCTTTGGCGGAATTAATTTTTCCGTCTAATTACCGGCGATGTCGTGTTCGGAACCTCCGAAGACGGTTTTAGACTTTGGGTATCGTTTACCTTTGAGATTAGGAAACATTTTGCGATTGTTTATTCTTCAAACAGTGGAAGGGTTATTTTCGTCTGAAATTAGGTGATGTTGGAGTTTCTTTGTTATTCGTTGGTGTCGAATTGGCTGTACTATTTTTGACCAGCATTTTGTAAGTTCAGTCAAGTGCAAAAATATGTTTCGAAATATTTCTCTTATAAATATGTTACGACGTTCTTATATTATAACACAGAATTAAATTGCACTGGGGCATATTTTTGAGCATTTTATATTCACCTTATTTGGACTTCGACAATTGTTTTCCTATTGTTTCTATATAGATACAGTCAAAAGCAAAGTAAGGTCTACATAGATGTGCTCAAAAACGTTGTAACATAAGAGGATTCTTTCGATATATATTTTTATCATACGTATGTAGTAACAATAAATTATTATCACCTCGTACCCACAACGTATGTAGAACTTATTGAATTTGCCTCATAATTAGCGGCACTAAAGAGTTTTTCACATCCCTACTTAGGTACCTAACTCTTTATTCATAATGAAACTTTTTTAAAGCGAACTGCACAAGTTTTTCTCTACAATAAATTATTATCACCTCGTACCCACAACGTATGTAGAACTTATTGAATTTGCCTCAGAATCAGCGGGACTAAAGAGTTTTTCACATCCCTACTTAGGTACCTAACTCTTTATTCATAATGAAACTTTTTTAATGCGAACTGCACAAGTTTTTCTCTGTTTGAAAACTCACAACACACATCAGATACAGCTACATAATCACATATAACATTTACATGCGCGCAGACGTCATGCACTAAGGGCACTCTAATAAAATAACAAAAGAAATACGGGCCCAAGACAGTTCTCCTTTCATGGCGTCCGCTCGTAAACCGAGAGGAGCCACTCAGACGGTATTCAGTGTGTATGTTGCTGGAAATATCGAAACTGGATAATTTTGAAAAGTCTGAGCTGGCCGATACACCTTTTTTTATGGAATAGGAAACAAGCGAGCAGACGTATCGCCTGATGGTAAATGATCACCGTCGCCCATGGACACCCGCAACACCGTGGTATTACAAGTGCGTTGCCGACCACAGATTTAGATATTCAGTAGATGAAGTAAATAGTACCATTTGTATGGGAACCAAGCGTGCCGACTTTTTAGCTGTCACTGAGACGTCACGGTCGGCATTTATTGATGGGAAAACCTAAACGATTCAAAGATACCAATGCAGCCGCCCGCAACAATGCAGCCGTCTCTCTCGTACACATAGATTTTATATCCGTGGGTTCGCTCGCTCACTATTATATTTATTGCAGATCGAACAACACTAGTCGCTAAATTTGACGGACGAATGAAAAATGGGCTGTACTACGAAGTCGAAGCGATACGCGAGAGTATCGCTAGTCTCATATTCATCATCTCTTTAACACACATGGTCGGTGAAACGCTTAAAGCAAACGCAGCAATGCAATGTAAACGCCGGTTTGTAACGTAATTCTATTGTTACTTAGGTTCATCCTTGGACACATCAAATAAAATACTGAAAAAATGATTAAAAATTAATTCACGGACAATATTATTTAAAAATTACTTACGTGTGATGGGAAATTTGTTTTTGTTTTTGTGCGCTGGAAATATTTGGGCTGGTGTAGTTTATTATCATGCAATGAGGCATTTTGTATTTTTTTTCTTACGTGCGGCTGCAACAGCTGACGCATGTGGACTGTCATTAGAAATGGCCATCTCAGTGGCTGCCACTGAGTTCGGACACGCCAAGTAGATACATTTGCTTCTTCTAGTTTATATTCATTTCTGTGTTGCCGACCGTTAAGATAGGAATACGCTCTTTTCTTGAAGGTTTGAAGATCGTAACGATCCGAAAACACCGCAAGCGACACACCATAACCTTAACCTTCATCGTTGCGCCTGAAAAAAACCGTTATGTTGTGGATTTTAATTAATTAAATGAATACCTAAATAGGCGCAACGACGCGACACTATGTAGTTTGAAAAGCAATTTCAATGTCTACAACCTTTGAACAATATAGTAGGTACGACAGAACACTGTAATAGACTAAATGAATATAGAAAATGACTTAATAATAAAATACCAAAGAAATACCTACAGACACTTAATTACAAAAATATACAAGGCAATTCTGGCTATAGAGCCAGAATTGCCAGAGAGGGCGCCTTTGCTGAAACGCTATCGTTAAAGAATAAAAAATATCTGGTCATTTCACAGTTAGGCCGATTTTGATCTTACACACGACCTGTACACATTTTAATAAATGTATCGCCAGTGAATGGGTGCTTTTATCAAAACCCTACTATATTATGTAAAAAATATACAAATTAAGTGTGGCCTGAAAAGCCTGGAGCATGAATACGGCACTTAAGGGGTGAATTGAGATGTTGCTAAATAAATAATGCAAAGAAAGTGGGCCTTTTCCTACTTTATCAATGCATTTGACGGGTTAATTCCATGGTTTC
>JALPQI010023391.1:0-12210 GCA_025490895.1 Thaumatotibia leucotreta
GATTCCAGGGCAACCTCGAACAAAAGAAAGGGAAATCCCTGAAGTTCCCTTAACCGGCGCCGTTCAGAAATTATTTTGTAGTCGATTTTCTTTGCTAGTGTAACTTGATCAGTTACCGGTTTATTATCATCAGCCGTTACCGGTCAGCCTCCGTAGCCTAGATCGGTTTTTTGGGTTCCCCTAGCGGGACTTCGCGTACAAAAAAATTACGGGTGTGACTATAAAATTGTATTTAACACTATTGTATTATACACACAGGAGCATACTTTATGAAACAGAAATACGAGTATGGCAATATAATTAAAGTTTATTTTTCAAGTTACTATAGGAGACCCGCCGGGAGAATAAAAAAACCGATCACTGTTGATCATGGCTGTATGTTTTATAGTATACCTATATATATATGTCTCTATCTATTATATATATTATATCGTCACCTGGTATCCACATCACAACCCTTAATTGAGCTTACCGTGGGACTAGGTCGATTTGTGTGAGGTGTCCCAAGATATTTATTAATGATACTGAATCTACCTCTGTTGGATTTTGTCCCTATCTTAAGATAGAACTTACAATGTTTTAATCGGTATACACGTCATAATGTTACGTTACGTTACGACCCGGCCAACTAAGTGTACCCAGCACCATACGCACCCAGCAGATTTGAGATTATGCAAACTTCTGTATTTGACATGGGTACCTAGATTTTGTCAAAGTTATAAAGGTTATATTTGAACAACTGAGATTTTTCGCTGTTCGAATATGAAATAAAGTAAGTACCCATGTCGAATACTAGTGCAGTTTCCATCGCTGCTAGGTACCCTAAAAAGTAGATATAAATAGTACATTACATCAGAGGCCGGGAAAATGAGGATTTCCGGCCAAGTTGGTATATACGGATAGGTAACGAGACCGGAAATCCGTTTTCACGCCAAGACATGTATAGTGCTTTTTTTCAAACATGTACAAAGAAATACAAAAAAAAAATGTTAATGTTGTCGAAATTAAAAAAAACCTGAAAAATGTTATGAAATTCCATTTCCATCCCAGTGAGTTACTGCGCCCTAAGAGCGATACTTCAGAGTCTATTTTAAGGAAGAAATAGTACATTGTGACATCACACTTGCCAACCAAAAAATAAGTTTTAAGATATAATATTATTAAATGACGTACTGGCATTTCTATTACTCCCTAGGGAATTTCACTTTTCTATTACTCCCGCTACGCGCGCAAGCAATGGCGCGCTTAGACAGCAAGTGTGATAAAAATGATATTTGTAAATATTTAAACAATTCAAAATCAAAACAAACCTCGACTTCACGCCCACAATCTAAGACGTAAAAACTACAAGTGTTGCAACGGATTTTTTTATGTCATGATGAATGGTCCTGCAAATAATTGTCCTTTAGGGAGGGCTGAGGGCTGGGCGAGGCTGTGACGTCACGGGGTCGACGACCCGCGAACAGCTGACGGACGGGCTACGCACGCGTTACGGTGGCCGGTCGATTTGGGTAATGATCGGTTTTTGTTTTAAGGGCGAGATGAGAGGACAGACTGACTACTGACTGGTATCGATTGAAAGTAAAAACAATGTAAACAATCCTGCAAACTTGTATTATTAAATAATCACGCAATTTCAGAACACAATCTTGGTTTTATCGCCAACTTCAGTTAACTTTTAGTATGCGTTACCGTCAAGCAGTTCAATCAAAATTTGTCTTTGACGGCTATTGCGTAAAGTCAAATTATAATGGAGCAGATCTGCTACTAAGCATACGAAAGGTTAAGATACATTTTTTTAGTACAGATGGTGCCTTTTTAACGCGCTAGTGCGAGTAGTGGCTCATTTTACGTCAGGTCCAAAACTTTGCAAAGCCATCTGTACTAAAATCGTCGTACGGGACACGTGCAAAAAAAGGAAATTCGTAACTCGCGTCGATTTAAAACACTCCCTTCGATCGTGTTTTAAGACTTCGCCACTCGTTTCGGATTTCGTGTTTTCGCACTTGTGTCGTAATATACTATTGTAAAAAATATTGTGGTTAATAAGTATTAACGTAAAAATATATCTGTTCGCGTGTATTTCGCGCGAGTGATTTTTTCTCTATTAAACCCATGGATTATGTTTTTTTTTCGATCGACACATAATAGGCTAACATTTTGGCCGTTGCTAAGTATAAAGAATCTCTTCAACGACATAGGTATATTAGATCTGAAATTACAGGCGTCAAAACACATTGAAAAACATTACCTACTGGTAAAAAAATAACATTTTATATGTGACAGCTACCTTTTTTATTATACAAGTAGTAGCAAAACGCAAGAGTCACATTGACATATGACGTAATGTCATTGAATGACCCGCGTCAAAACAGACACAGTAGGTATCGTTGACCAAATTCTTGGATTATTTATGACATCGTCGGTACAAATTAAATGATATTTCATAATACAGTAAGTTTGTGGTAAAAAAAACAAGTTATAGAGTAAAGAAATCATCATCACATCAGTCGAAAGAAGTCCACTGCCGGACATAGCCGGATAACAAAATAGGCTGGAAATAAAGCTCGTATCTCAGTTATGATTAAATACTAACATACGACATTGCTAAGAGTAGGTATGGAGTTTTTATAGTGAGGTTTATTTGTCAGTCGACGATATATTGGGTCATTGAAATTTGGCGTTTTTGGTCATAGATTTAGTAGATCCTTAATGTATTATCTAAAGAGAAACTTAGATTATATTCTTTGTTTTCAACAGTGCACTGTGTAGCTGAGGTTTTTTCACACTAATAATGTTTTTTGCCCTCAAATAATATTCAAAACTAAGCTTTGAAGACAACTCTTGCCATATGCTTCCGGTTCATAGGTATAAATGTATGATAGTACCTTGTTTTCTGAAACGCCTTAGAAGTAAGTGTCTAATTTTACGGGCAGAATTTGGTTTATTTTGATTTTGACATCAAAAAAAAATATATACACAAAATTCATTGTATGGAAAAAAAGACTTCACAAAATTCTCCATACACAACACCAATTTCATAGATAATGACCTAATATTATCTCTTACTACGTTCTTGCTTGCACACTCCACTATTTATTTTCTTGTTGACACGGTAGCAACGTGGCTTTAGCTCGAAAATCCCTCATTCATTCCAATCCACACCTCAGAACTAACACGCAAAGTCTAAAATGGTGCAGCTGTACTCTTAAACAAGCATTATATCTCGGACAAGACAATCTATAAATAGCCAGTAAGCAGCTTTTAAGTGCATAAACAGATAAAGTGGCTACTATATTGCGAAAACCAATTTGAAACCAACCTAGGATTGCTTATTATTATTGTGAAGGTAGGGATCAAGTTATACTAGTTTTGAGAAATGGGCTGTGAGGTGAAGAGCTAAACACACAAGTAATGTGGGAGATAGCCGCAATCGAACAATACTCGGTAAACGAAGACATTTGCTTTCATACTTGTAGATAACATAGCTTGTGTTGTATTTATTTAAACTTTATTACAAAAAGACCGAAGCTGGTGATTTCCTCGCACAACGCATCAGTATTACGATATAGCTAGGAAATGCCGCCAGCATCCTCGGTATAATGCCACAAGGGCTAATCTTAGATGTTGGTTACGTTAGTTAAATTTATGTATTTAAATTGAAGAGTAGGGAAAAGCAGAAGGCAGAAGGAAAGTTGGCAGGCCAAGAATAGCATACATGGACCAACTGAAAGAGAAAGTGGAAGTCGTGTCGTATCAGGATCATTAAGAAAAAGCGTTAGACAGAGACTCGTGGAAGCTGTTCCACCGACATTTATGATGATGATATTTTACATTTTATAGTTTCAAAAAAAAAAAAACAAAATATAATTGACTTAATTCCGGTGGTATCAGTCAACCAGCAAAACAAAATATTGTAGACACGGGCGATTAGAGGTATTTATAATGTGGGTAGTTGTCGTAAAGGAGAATCGGGTATTTACACATTTGCGTCGCAATACATATCGCTACCCCAATATATCAGGGTTCTATGTCACATTTTCGGGGTAATTAAATCTGGACTAAGTGTCAGTGTGACAATGTTCACGTTGATAAAAGTGCAACATAGAACCTTGTGATATTGGGAATAGGATACGCAAAATGATTATGTCTCATTCTTTAGTAAAACGTCCCACTTCGTCGCTAACCATAACAACGATTACGGCCTGTTTCAGCCTATTAGTATCTAACGGATAAATAATTGAATATAACATTATCACTATCCCAGGCATATAAAAGAAAAGGACAGCTAAAATTTATCCGACGGATATAATTTATTAAACAACGTTCCAATTATGGTTTTAAACTTAAATATTGAAATAAGTTTCAGTATCCGTACTTTTATTAAATACACGTAAACTGTATCCATAATACATTAAATTGACATTATAATTAAACGAAATAACAATATTATCATATATGTATTGCCGAATTATAATATTTATAAAGAGCTCTGGTCCTCATAATAGTAATAATGGAATCGTGTTTCGCATTTAAATGCCCAACATTAACGGCAATGAACGCTGGATCTCATTATCTTACATTATTAATACGGAACTGCCTGAAAAACCCGTCAATACAAACAAATACTCGAAAAACAACTAAAATGTAACCTTACACTTACAGTACAGAATTTTTAGACGAAGAAGTCAAATACGGAACGACAGATCGAATTTTTTGGCCTCTAAAACAATTTGCCACTAACTGAGCAACCACAGACAAATATAGCTGACTTTCCATAGCATTTGTTTTCATTGACATATGTCGTGAAACACGTTTATACCATAATACAAAATAAATATCAATAATGTTAACCAAAACTGTAGGTGAACTCAAGGTTTAACCGTTCTTACTGTTCTGAGCGAGCATTCACGCATTCGTGGGCTGACGAACGAACATTTTGCTATGTGAAATCCTGTCTTCATCTGTCCCAGAACGAACGAATGCTCGCTCAGAACAGTAAGTGAAAACGTTGCTTAAGACGAAGAATCTGTTCTGAAAAAAATACATGTTTTTAAGTTCCTTTATTTTCCGTTTTCTATTGGCGCATAGAATAGCTTACAAACCGTATCGGCACTATCATTTTATCATTACACTTTCCTAGCGAAGTCAACTAAAAATCTATCCAGATTTCCCACAAATCCACACTTTCCCCTCAACACGCAACCAACATGAGCTTCGCGCGTCCCCCAATGCCTCCAATCTACCATTACACTTCCCCCATCGAACATTAAAATACTCAAGCACCACCAGGTATAAACTGAACTAACATCAACCTTATCACAACTACATAAGACCTACCAATGGTCAGCTACACGTTACACGGATAGCACGCACCATGCAAATATCATTTAAAACTTTATAAATACGAGGCACGGCCGGCCCGCATATTTTAGCATGGAACAGTGGTACCCGCATATTAGCATGGCCCATGCGAGACACGTCCGCATATCGAATGCGTGGCCGATCTCCCGTAATTCCGACGTTCGTGAACTCGTATCAAATATCCTTCTCATTACTGATAGCACCTGCGGCTTTAAGAATAAAGTTCAAAATTGAATGGCATGTTTAACAGATACGAGGTCGTGTAAGTGATATTTTGAAAATGGAACAAGTGGTACAATGGCACATTCAATTAAGTACGTGCATGTGTTGAAATCTTTAATTAACGGTTTTAAGGAGCAGATGTGTTTCAGATTTCGTGGCACGCGTTTAATGACAGTTTTTAATCACTGTCACATTTGGGCGACGGATTATTGCTGAGCTTTTAATCATAATAACTGTAACATTTGTTTTGTAGTAGGTATTTGTCATTGTGAGTGGTATGGTATATGATATGTTTGTATGCGACTTTGACCACATTCGCGGGCGTACGATTAAAAAATAAATTGCCGTGAATTAAAATTAATGATTAACACATTTCACAACACAAATAAACAAAGTTTTATTAAATGCGTTATATTAAGGTACACTTTTTATCCATTCCGTACCGAATTAAAGCAATCCAATACTTGTACGGAATTAAGAATTTTTAATTAAAAATAACTGCTACTCACGCAATTACAGTGCACCATTTTGGTCACCTTTTTCAAACGGCTTTTGCGAACTGTTCTCGATACTGTTTTAATTCAGGTTACAATGACAACCAAAAACAATACTGCTAATTGGTGTCATGAAAACATGTAAACATGTAATAAGGAAAAATAAGCATACTTTAGACATTACAACAAAATACATGTACAGCCATGTATACACTTTTTGACTTACGTGTAGAGTTACATAATGAGATGTTTAAATAAAAATCCATCGGCCAATCTATATATCGTCGCTGTTCCTACAAAAGTCGCTATGTGTTTTATTGCTACTTTACAGGAGACACAAAAAACTGTTTATTTTGAATTTTGTTCACTCAATGTAGGCCAATATTTTATTTTGATAAATATGTTCAGTTTAAAATATTTTAATGTTTTTTATAAAACAAAATCTCAGTTTTTTAACGAGAAAAATAAATATTACCAATAATTTATCACATACCTATTTTTGTTTCAGTCGTCCAAAGTCTCTATGCGTCTTAGTTGTGAATTGGTTAAAATAACTAATTACGAAAATCTACACATCTTTATCATATTCGTTACATAGTTATTTTTATGAAAGACCTTTAATAAAACAAAATAAAACATTGTTTAAGTAAAAAATTGGCAACCCCTTTCAGTTACGTTTCACGGGGAATACGATTACTGCTAAGGCAATTAAAACTATACCTAGGATAAAAACTATAACATAACTTTTTGCGACTTTAGGGTAAAAATGGTCATTTGAGTGTTACGTAACGCTTAGAGAGAGGGGTACAGAAGAACGTTACGGTGCGTTACAAGGGGGGGAGGGGGATCAAAAAAATTTCAAAAATTGCGTTACGTAATACTTGAACGCTCCTGAGATAGATACTGAAAAGTTCATGAAAAAAACTATCACAAAACTTTGGAGATACCGGCATTGCCCATTTGCCTCTAAAATGGAACGGTTCGGCGTTCTAGCGCCGGCCACTAATTGCATAAAAAAACGAAGACCGTCAAATGGTCATATTTCGCGTACGGATATCAAAACGGCCGCTAACGAGGGAACTGCAGTAAACGAGTTTTTGCACATTTTGCGCGCTGATGCGAGGCGATTATGCAAACTTCCAAAACCTTGCACATGTGTTGTTTTGCAATTTTATTGCGTGCAAAATGTTGCTAGACATTAGAAGGTGCAGTTGGAAGGGGAAGACCTAGGCGAAAAAGGCCAGGTCAGAAGTACTCTAAACCGATGAGCACGTATTTGGAACGTTATGAAAGTGAGTGAAACAAAAGTGGTCTGTCACGATCGTAGCAAATGGAAATCCGTGATCTCTGCCAACCAGTATGTATGTATGTATGGACGGCTATGGGCTGAAAATGATGATGATGATGATGTATGTATGCATTTTAGTCAGTCACCTCAAGCGCAAGATGGAACCAGAGTTGAGCAAAAAGTAATTCGATTACTCTATTCGTTTACTTTTGTAATCAAGATTCCGCCTCAGATGCTTAGATGGTAGTAATCCTGCCTACGAAGTTGGAGGTTCCTGGTTCGATTCCCGGCGAGGGCATTATTTGTGTATCTATTTATTAGCCTGCATAGCCTAGTAGGTGACCTTACCTACGAAGCTGGAGGTTCCGGGTTCAAATTCCGGCAAGGGTATTATTGGTGGGAGGCTGAGACATATTATGTTAATATAAATATCTTTTAGCGAAGGAAAAAGGTCTAGTTCAATAATGTCCAAAGTGGGATTCAAACCCAGGTACTTCAGCTTTCGCGGCTGATGCCTACACAACCCATCCATCCACAAAAGTAGTCCTGTTTTATAAACATAATTACATTTCACGAAGACACCTACTCAGTCCCACCCACATAAAGAATGACTCACACAAACAATAGTAATGCAAAAGAATTTCGCAAATTCCGAAACCACGTAAGTCAACATCAGTGTCAAACCTAAGCAAAGGTTGCCCAAGCGAGGTCAATGAACTCAGTTTTTAGCGTAAGGTTTCGTTTCGCAACGTGTGCATCCATTGCGTTGCGAGACTTGCGAGTAGGGCTGCCAACAGTCCCGCTATTGCGGGACGTCCCGTTTCTGGGGCCCTAAAGTATGGGTCCCGCAAAGATTTCACACGGGACGCCAGTTGTCCCACTTTCCAAGGGATACTAAACTGACAATAATAAAATAATAATATGAATACGTAAATGAAAGCATTTAAGATTGCGACATGTTAATTTGAATGTACCGCGACGACGGCGACTATAGCCTGCGCTGCGAGCACCGTGTACTGAACGTGTATAAAGGTGCGTTAAAACCAAAAGAGCATTCGCTATTCTAACCTGCCACTCTACGAAATTCGATCGTTACACAAAACGTGATTGGTTGATTTCGTAGAACGGGGGATAGAACAGCGATTGCTCTTTTGGTTTGAACGCACCTTTACTGTGCATCTAAATTTAACCGATCTGAAATTAAGCATTATTTTTTAATGTTAATGTCATTCCCGTCCCGCATTTTACAGCCGAGTCCCGCAATTAATTGGCGAATATCCCGCATATTTGTGATCTTTGGTTGGCAACCGTAGGGTTTGCGAGGTCGAAATTGGAATCATTGAGCCCGCGACTTGGAAAACGTTAGTGGAATTTAAACCTTTTAGTTCTGATAGTAACGTTGCTTTATGTAATTCAGTCGCCATCAGATATATCGTAGCGTCTGGATCGTTAAAAAATATCTTAACACGCCTGTATCGTTATGACCACAGATGTCATATATACCATAGATCAAGCAAACGTATCTTATCTACTTAGCGTGTCAAATAAAGTCAGTGAAATCCACTGAGTTGTCCGTCTTTAATCGCAGCTTGCAGCTTTCGGGCGTCAAATTTTGTAAGTTGAAGTGAACAAAAACATTAATAATGCCTCCTTAAGTAACATTAATTGCAACAACACAAAAAATATGAATACTCAAGGGCCTGAGACATATTTAAAATCAAGACATTATAGGCAAGTAACAACTTCAGTACAAAATCTGACACGCTCGGCCGCCATACAAATGAATGAACTTGTTTCTTCGATCCAAATCTAATTCTGTGGTTATGACAATAAAAGCGTGTTCAGATATTTTTGAACGCTCTGGACACTGTACACCTCAAAATACCAGCTTATATTCATTCATTTTGTCTAAATATCCATGTAAATCTGACACTTCTACTTCTGTACCTACATCACTGTTTTAATGTAATGTAGGGACCCACGGATCCCACAGTCAAACTGTTCAAACAGTTTTGTGGGACTAAGTATTTAGTTTTAAGACTTTTAAGTTATTATCCTGTATCTGAACAAAACAAATAAAAAAATAAACAAAAAAAAGCTGGTGGCGACTGTACATGGATTACTGTTACAACGTGGTCAACTGAAAAAAAAATACTAGAAATTGACTAGTCGTTTCAGGTCTATTTAAATAAAACATAAGAGATAGAAATTAATGGTCTGAGAATACCTACCGGAAACTTTGGAAAATGTTCGAGCAACTGTCATTCCATGCCTAACGAGAGTGATAGAGACAAAAATTTACGAATTTTGATATGCGCCGTGAGCATAGGTTCTACATTTCCATAGTCAATGGTATCTATTTTTTACTGTTCAAGATTTATAAAGGTACTTATCCAAGTTTAGAAACGCCATTTATACGGATTATTGTTTTGATTATCAATCATAATTAATCACAATTATCCGCTGCTCACTAAAACGTCATATCTCATCTTTGATATACGAAAATAGCCCTTGGATCAATAGGTTTAACGGTGTATTTGCTATTAATTCTACTGCTATAATTTAGCATTAGTGCCGAAACGTCAAATAAGCATTATTGGCGCCAGATGGTCTGCCAGTCCACTGGAACTATGTCAAATGTCATCATTTTTTGTAAAGAGAAAGTGATGATTCTATACTTACACGCTTTTGGCTAGGTAGCGTTTTATTTACGTCAATATTAAGGTTACTATGTTTTTACAACTATGGCAATAAATATGCTAGTACTAATATATTTAAAGTGTAGTGCCAATGCACCTTTTCTTTCACCTAATTTAATTTATGAAACGACTTATTGCTTTTTACCGAATTCGCTTAATTTGAATGGCCGGAATCCCGAATTGGCAGAGGTGACATTGGGTTAATAATTAAGTTCTTCATCATTTAGTCTGTTAAACAAATATATTAGAAAGATAATTACTAACGAGATTATTTGCCCAAATTAAACTATGAGAAAATTGCTTGGGAAGTGTTAAAAAGCCATAGGTAGGTAGAATTTGGAGTAGTAAAGTAACCATCATAATCATGTATAGGTAAAATATAAGGCACGGAAAAACTTTTATTGATGTAACGATGTTTATGACCTCCTTGTTCGCTCCGATCTATATGAATGAATGAAGTACATATTTAATTGAAATATAATATTGAAAGCCATTGGACTTAACAGTAAGTACAAGAAAAATACAGAAATTGCAATATTTTGCAATATTGGTATTGTCAAAATATTTGAAAAGCCTATAATTTTAGCCTTCGGGATAATAAATGAGGTTTTAAAACACTTAAGGAAATGCAGAACAGAATGGATTTTTGCTTTTAAACTGTTCTTTCGGAAACCGAATAATTATTTCCTGTTATTGTATTAAAGAAACTAATACATATATTCCCAAGCAATTCCGC
This sequence comes from Thaumatotibia leucotreta, assembly GCA_025490895.1. NCBI lineage: Eukaryota > Metazoa > Arthropoda > Insecta > Lepidoptera > Tortricidae > Thaumatotibia > Thaumatotibia leucotreta. The sequence goes on from JALPQI010023391.1 coordinate 10,804, forward strand.
GTGATTTTCCTCAAATCGGGTGTTATTTCACACACATGTCACTATTGCGTCACTCGATTGTTATTCAGATATGTCACATGTAATGCGTTATCTTTGTTATTGGTGATAATAATTTGCGTGACTGTGATATTTGGGTATGGAAACTATTTCAGCTAATATTGGGTGCTGTAACAGAGATTCCTAGGTCAGGATCAGGACCCATAAGCAGGGTACTATATGTTTTAGGCTCCAGTGCGAGAAGTGGGTCATTTTACGTCAGTTCCAAAACTTCGGAGGGCCATCTGTACTAAAAAACGTCGTACGAGACACGTGCAAAAAATAAATTCGTAACTCGTGTCGATTTAAATCATCGCCACTCGTTTCGGATTTCATGTTTTTCGCACTTGTGTCGTAATGTACTGTTATGTATCTCTGAGTAAATAAATATCTATGTACATTTCAACTATAGGTACCAATCGTCAGTAGAATACAAAAATATAAACAAATAATGGCTGACTTTCCATAGCATTTGACACATACATATATATTTTTACGTTAATAATACAAATGTTATCAATAATTTTAACTAAAAAATGAATGTGATCTAAAGGTTTAATTAAGGTTTTAAGTTCATAATAAAACCAAGATTGTGTTTTAAAAGTGCGTGATTATGGAATAACGCAAATTTTTACGTTTAAATGTTTTTGGATTCTACTGACCAATGATATAAGTAGGTATAGTTTATTTAACATTCTACGTTTGTTCAGTCGACAATGTCGGTATACCATAGCTAATTTAAATCCCCCTTAATCATAAACATCTAAAATCTCGGAAAGTGACAAACGACACTTATCGGCTTGCACAGTTAAGAGACTTTTATAAATAAGGGGGTTAGTAAGCACACATTGAATATTTATCAACAAATCAATCCAAAAAATAAGTTCGCTTGTGTTTTAAGCCTTTAATCGTTGTAAAGATAACATATTGTACCTTAATATTTACTGCTGAATTCGCAAAGACTCGCTACAATGTCGTCATTAAATATTCCAAAATAATTAAATTTTCTCCATCTGTGCTCCGCCATACATTCAAAATTCACGTACCGTCTTCCGACCAAACGTCATCCGTATAAATTAGAGATCAGCCACCCTACAGGAGTCTACGCCTAAGTAACGGGTCAGGCCAAAGTAAACAATTACGTTACCATTGTTAGAACCCGACCTTCACACTCCAAAACAGCCTAAGTCAACCCACAAAGCATTATACTTACAACCTTTCATAGTAACGCCCTTAAGAACGTCGACCCCGCGCTCCTGTTTGCTAACATACACATACGCTCACAGTACTTCTTATAAACAAAGCGATAAAGTTCATTTCGGATTGCATAACTGTGTTTTAACTTGGCAAAATCGGTAGGTAAGTATTACC
>JALPQI010023392.1:0-14982 GCA_025490895.1 Thaumatotibia leucotreta
GAATCCAAAATTCACCTCTTAAGGGGTTGAAATTGGGGTCCAAAGTTTGTATGGCGAAACAAGATTAGTTGGACCATTTTAACCGAAAATTCATAAGTGTATTTTTCATTAAGTAAATGGCTAAAGATGAGTTTCAGTTTGTTTGAGAATTCAACCCCTGAAAGGGGTGAAAAGGGCAATGTAGTGAAAAAAATCAACATGGGTATCGTTTTGAAGGTTTATCGGAACAATTTTCAAATATAACGCGGCGGACGCGAAATACCCATTTACCCTGGTACGGTGTGACGGGATGGAATTCGAAATATATCAATATTTTTTTTTATATATATGTGGTTAATTGTAGCACGTAGGTTCTTTTGAGAGTGTAGGGGTCTCTAAAAAGTTATTTAAAAAATCCACCCCCTGTCGGGGTGCACTAGGGGTACTACAATTTTAAGGGGAAAACTAGACTATTTAGACTAATACGAGTAGTACGAGTATATCCGAAACTTTACAGGAGTATTCCTAAAAATATGTTTCAGGTTTTTTGAGGATTCAACCTTTTAAAAGGTTAAAAACCGGCTAAGAGCATGAGGGCCATGCTCAGTGTAGGGATCCGTAGTTATTCAAAAACGGCTGCGCCGATTATGTTCCAAATAGTTTTGTTTTAAAGTATTTCATAAGCCCACTAATCATTATTTTTTTCATAAATTCACGAGTGAAATCTGGACAGATTTTGACCAAGTCAAAAAAAAAACAAAATTGAATTGAAATTGTATCTCAATGCTAAATTAATTTGTATATATTTGTTTTATTTTTTGTTTGAAGTGTTTTGGCTCTCTTTATTTTTGAAATTATGGCCGATTAAGTAGAACAGTGTCGCAAAACTGCATTTATTTTCCACTGGACACATTTGCTTTGACCAAAATCCACGATAACTGAATTTTTAGAAGTAGGCAAGATTTGAAACACCGTTATAACTATAATAATTTCGTATTCTTTTTATTTCCAGAAAATAATAATAGAAAGTGTCATGTAACATTTTGGCTATAGCCACTTTTCTGACAGAGGAAATTACGAATAAAGGAAATTACGTTAGACCGAATCACAAAATCTAACATAGAGCTCAGAAGGACATCTAAATATAACAACAAAATTGATAAAGAAAATCCTTAAAGCATGTTCGGGAAAATTTATCAAAGAACAAGCCTCGAAATCAACACCGGAAATAAAAATAACCAACTATGAAAATGTGACTTGGTCATTAGGTTAAAAAATGTTTAAAAAAACCCTGCTTTTGCAGTAACAGATGTCTCGGTGAACGAGCTATAGGTTAACTTCAATTAAAAAAATTTACCAAAGCAACTATTATTGCCAGAGTACCAATAGCCCAATGGACAAGCAGATGAAATATAATGAGCAAAGGATGTTTGTTTAAAAAGTTTTCCTACAGAAGATAAAATTAAAGGAGAGAAAATAAAATGCTAACATCTGTTTTTTCGGCATCAATGGATAAAGTACCATCAAACTGAAGTTATACTTTGGATTCAAATCAATATTAAGAGACACGAATGTTTAAGAAAATAATAATGTTGTTATTTATTTAATAGTAAAACATTTCATCTAGATTTCACTCCGCATACGTTATCTTTTAGACCCATGGATCAAAATTTAGAGGGAGCACACATTTTTCTTAATTCTGGACCGGTTATCTCTGAAAATATGAATTAAGAAAAAAATTACACTATTGGATTACAAAAAAAAAATCTTCACTTTATTGCAAATTTCTTTGCAAAAACCTACTTTCAACACTTGTAACATAAATGGATGTTGCTCTAATATTTAAATCATAATTTTAATTTATTAAATGCAATAAATATTGCATTATACAATTCGATATTCAATATAACACAAAAACAAAACTGAAGTAAATTAAATTTCATAGTAAAGCTTTTGTCATTAAAAACGAAATAAACCTGTGCAAATTAAATATTCAATTTATTGTGCATTCAACAACCTATATAATTTGTCCGAATGTTTTATATGAATTAATATGAAAAGGTAACTACAAAATAACCTTTGTAATATGCAATACAAATATGTAAAATGATTCACAATTTCAATTCCCCAATGTCTATCACATCTAGTTGATTGCCGGCTTAGTTGTCAATATAATTATTGTTGTTTTTCCTGGAACATACTCTAAAATGCTTTTATTATTCATAGAAAAAAAAGAAATACCAACTCAATAAGTAAATTGCTGCATTCATAGGTTTCATATTAATTTTAACAACTCAATTTAAAATAACATATAATCACCGTATATTTATAAATAAATAACGCTATTTATTCGAAATTATGAATTTTAACAACATTTTTTAATTTAGCGCTTTTGTACTTGACTACGTAAAAGTTAACAATTTTAGCGGTATTAAGTTACGTAGTATAAGTGTGTTTTTTGGACTCAGGAACGAATGAAACAGGAAGACTACTATAGTGAGATTACCTATGTGAGATATATATCGTTGTAGCACTGGTGTTTGGAAATGGAGACCTAGGCTCTCTGAAACGTGTCGCGTGCTGTGACTACTTGCAGTGGGTACTTCATTGGTAGGTGTAGCAGGTTACTAGCTTAGTTTTAAGGAGGTAAGTGGCCAACTCGACTTTTATCTTGTATAAAATATTAACTTTGAAATAAGACTCAATGTAAATGTCTCGATTACCTATTTTTTTTCATTAATTGAGCTATATTTTCAATTTAATTAAGTTTTTATCACGTCATACATAAAGTTTATTGCAGCTTTCATTACTTTGTCGTTTTTCCTGGAACAAACTCTGACAATGCTTTTAAATAATGGAAATACTCAAAAGGCAAATTGCTATTTTCAATGGTTTCATATTATTTTATACATTTTATTTAAATAAACACTATTGACGAGATTTTGAATTTATCCAGATTTTTGAATCTTTCATGCTTTTGTACGATTACGGACTATTATTTTTCTATTTTTGAGTTTCATTATATTTACAAGTTTAGCACGAGTACCTTATAAACAAACTGTTGTACAGTCACGTCTATTATTATGTGTACATTTCGGAACGTATGTCAAAGGAATGAGAATCAAAATTGTATACATATTATTAGAGCCGACCGTACAACTTCCTTATTTTCATTCTTTAGCTACATGTCGTGCATCTCAATTTGAGAAGGTACTCATAGTCTACGGGGGGCTAGTATGAAGTCTTAAATGCGATTCCGTTTAGGTTCTGCTTGTGAGTTTTTGACAGTTTATTCCATAGACCTGACACATTGCTAGATCGTGGTAGCCTAATGGTTGTTTTACAATTAGTATGGGATAGCTTCTGTCGGCTATAAGAACTCAGTGCGTGCCTAGCCAAGATCCTTATGTCTTTGATATACGTTCCGAAATGTATACATAATATTAGACATGACAGTACAAGTTTACAATATTTTCTTAAAAAATTCATCGACGCTTAAGAATCGCCAGCAAGCTCGATTCTTCATGTACACTTAGGTAAAAATGTTCTTATTTTAAAATCACACCTTATATTGTTATGACATTTTGAAAATACAATAAATTTAGATATAATATGTAGAGCTGAAATTAGTTCCTAAGGTTTAAAATGCTTTGAGATCGAAAATAGAAGTAATAGATATAAGTTTTGAATATTTGACCCCTAATATAATGCTCAGTTCAGTTTTAATAGTGTTTACTTGTTTAGGTAGGTATATTGGTCTATATGCCGATAAATTTAACCGCCATGCGTGACTGACTTATCGTCTATTCGTATATGTAAAGCAGGTTAATTTGGCGTATCATTCCTAACAAAAGTGTCACACGGTACCGGTCCGTGCCGACTTATTCCAACCCTACAGTTACATTCTAACTGGTACCTTTACTGTATGAGGGCACGCAACTCCTTACAAACATAAATCTGCGTCTGTATTCACAGAATCTATTTTGATTCTAAACCGTATTCCATTGGGATACGGCGTTAAACTTGAAAATGTTGTGGTAAATCTTTGGTTTACATTGACCCGACGCGTGGCTTTGACGTTTTTCAGTCTTGAATTATGTCATTATGGAAGGGTTTGATGAAAAATAATGTTATCATTCGCGTAAACAGTCTGATATATGTTTATAGCTTACTTTTGTGATATTGATAAGGGAGCTAAGCTGTTGGATTTATGTAATATTTATTGAAATAGCTGGAATAGAAGATGTATCAACAAAAGCAATACTTTTCGCCCGGTGAAAACAAAGTCGCATTTATCGTAAGGGTATTTCGTAAATAGTTTTTCATCACACCTGTTCGGTAAGAGCGCCAATGCGCTGCGGCAATGCGCACCGTAGAAGCGTCATTACGCCCTAGGGCAATCAAGGATTTTCATACAACATCACGTCGCACTAGCGTGTCGCCCGCAGCCGACGCAGACGGGCGTAGCTCGCACCGCGCCGGGATTTCTGTTATAAAAATGATAAAAAGTCATCCTTGATTTTGAGAAATGATTGAGACCATTTTATAGTAGTTTTGTGAAAATATACAGGGTGTAATCGATAAGTGTTTACAGGCCATAATTCCGTAAATGTGAGAGATATCAGAAAAAAATTACTGATATCGAAAGTACGTTACCCAACGAGTAAAATTACACTAATAACTTTTTTGAAATAAAATTAGAAATATATCTGAAATATCAACTCCAAACCCTTCCATACATTTAGTACGTAACCGTTCATTCAAAGATTAGTTTAATACGAATATTTTTTATTTAAGAATAAATGTTAAATTATATATTTCATAAACGGTAGTATTATTATTTTATTACAATGTATTCCTATAAATAACGAATCTCTAACAGTTTTATCTCTTACGACACCCGACATTCTTTAAGGCTGTAAGTCGTCATTACTAAATGTATGGGAGCATTTTAAGTTAGTATTTTTCATATTACTCCATCTATTTAGAAAAAGTTATTAGTGTAGTTTTACTCGTTGGGTAACGTACTTTCGATATCAGTTAAAAGTCTTCTGATATCTCTCATTTTTTTTTTATACCACGTCGGTGGCAACCATACGGCTCGCCTGATGGAAAGCAGTCACCGTAGCCTATGGGCGTCTGCAACCGGGTGTCACATGCGCGTTACCGACCCAATAAGAACTTGTACACTCCTCTTTTGAAGAACCCCATATTGTAGTCCAACGGGAAAACCATATTTGCGGAATTATGGCCTGTAAACACTTATCGATTACACCCTGTATTGTTTTAGGTATTTACTTTTTTGGCTCACAGGTGTGATGAAAAACATTGTGTGTGCCACGGGCGGTACAAGCATGATGAATTCACTCGTTCACAATTTCTTGTTTACCGCCCTTAATACTCAATGTACTATGAAAGGCGCGTGATAACTTTGTTAAAAAGTAAGAGCTTTGATTTTTAGCACTTATTCGTATGTGCAAAGTAGACCCTGGCGTCGACCTTTCTGTTCATATTGTGTAAATTTAAATAAATAAATAATTTTTTTTTTTTTAAACATCTTTACACAAATCGACCTAGTCCCACGGTAAGCTCAATGAAGGCTTGTGATGTGGGAACCAACCGACAATATATACACGGTGCTCGTGAGCATTCCGAAAGATTTTAATGCTGGATTCCTGACCATATTTCGAGTCTTTAATGTTATATAAAATTTCCTGGATTCGGCTTGGTTTCAGAGATAATCAACTTTTTTTCGAAATAAGTTTTTCGACGTAACTCGTTATTTAACTTATTTTTGATTGCAATGCTACCACAATGTGATCTAATATTACCACACTTTTTGCCTGACAATCAAAAAATACGAATAGACTTGACGAAATAACCTGTACCTAAAAAAACAATTGAAATAAATAATTTAAACAATTTGTTGTTATGATGAAAAGTACTGAAAATGTTAAAAAATAATCAAAAAGCCTAAAAAAAAGGAAAAATTTTTTTAATTTTTTTTGGTGGAATTGACATTAGGTCTCATAATATTTTTTGTTTATTTTGATGTCTAGAATGCATAGTTAAAATCTTTCGCAATGCTCTCGAGGACCGTGTATAATAGATAAAGATACTTAAATACATAGACAGCCATGACCAAGAAACAAATATTTGTGATAAATAAATACACAAATAATGCCCTCGCCGGGATTCGAACCCGGAATCTCCAGCTTCGTAGGCAGGGTACTACCAACAAGGCTAAGGAGGCTGATGATTTACAAATATAAATGTGGAAAATTAAATACAGGTAACGTTAATTTTCTGTAGGTACATACATGGTTGTTACTCGCAACATTGCATATATGAGAGATACCTAAGTAGTAGTTTTTGTTTTATTTGTGTCTCAGTGCACTCTAATTCTGTGTAATAAGAACGTCGTAACATATTTATGAGCGGATTATTTCGATACTTATTTTTGCACTTGATTGTACCTGGCATTCGCGTCCTTGAAAAAGCCAGAACGAAGAAAATTAAGTAAAATTGAAAAGAAGTAGGTAAACATTAAATAAAATTATATTAATTCATTAAAGTCAATGTACACTAATTATTATTGCCTGCAAAGATCTTTAAAAATAATTTACTCGTCGGAGAGAACAATGACAGCACCCCGAGGCATTTACAAATATCTCACCCGAAAACAAAAGACAACTGGCAACTTCACGCTCAAATCGCTTCAAGTCCACAACGAACTCATTCCATTCCCAATCTTAAATGTTTGCCTTTTGATTTAAAATTACTTTGATACGGTATCTGATGATCTCTGGTTCAGTGACAAGCGTATTTAAATCAACTTGATTAAAGTAGTCCAGATAAGTCCAATGGCGCTAAAGAGTTAACGCATATAAACTTGATGTTATAAGAGACAAATAGCTTCATAATTTAAGAGATTGTATAATAAACGGCGTAAGTTGAGCTAGGGAACAATAGGTATTGTTTGGGCGGCATTTGCGGGTAGAAATTAATTTGGTTTTAACCACTAAAATGTTTGCCGATGTAATATTTATTGGAGCTATTATGGTGGTTTTGTATGGATTATAAGACCGAGTAAGGGAATGCGGTACAATTCATCCTCGGAAACTCTGATAAAATAACTTCACCCTTACGCGATCCTTTTGCTAAAAAGTCCAATATCAAGCGCAGATAATTAAACTGCAAATCGTAATCAGTTAACTTTTTTGGTGAGACTAACGTCGACAGGCGGGGTGCTTGTATGGTTAAAGCATTTCTTTCTCTTTCAGCGAAAGTATTAAGTAATTATCATAATAATATCATCATTAATTACCTACACATCACATTAATGTAATATTCTTATTCTTTACAATTGTACCGTTCATAATCATTTATATCGTTTGTTTCAGGTAAAGCCTGCCTTATTCAATAAGAACTGAGGTAAGCTTATTTATAAAACCGGCCAAGAGCATGTTGGGCCATGCTCGGTGTATACTTCCGTAGTTATTCACAAACGGCTGGCCGATTGTGTTCGAAATAGTTTTATTTAAAAGTATTCTATAAGCCCGCAATTTCATATTAATATGGAAACATTCCACTTATCCTATAAACATTTTAAACATCTATTTGAAATCGTGCTTACAGACCCAAATCTCTGATAAACCTGTATGTGAACGAAGCTCCACCAGCACTTTTCCTTTTTACCAACATCCGTGTGGGAGAAATTATACTTTCCAAATAATTCTCCTTCCAAGATCCTAAAATATCTAATACCATCAAAATCATTTAAAGCTACATATTAGCTTCATACTAATATTCACATTATTAAAATTTTTGATATTTATTTGATGTCATATATTAATGTGTAGTCCATAAATCAACACATAGCGTATACATATTTTTAGCCAAGCAAAAGAACTCGAAAAGCTTTGGAAATGCCTGGCTTGAATGCATAATACCTCGCCGGAAGCTATTGAACTCCCGACGTCTAATTTTGCAAAGTGTTAGTAAATATGTGGTGTAGCGGCGTGACAGGTTGATTTGTGAACTTAGAAATTTGAAAATATCATTGTAGTTTTGAAATAAGTTTCCTATTCCAATTGTATTTTTATTTTGACTACAGTCACTCTCGGTATAATAAAGCTTATATGGGCAGTCCTAGTTTAGATTCTATATTTTTAAGTATTTATATTATGCTAACTCTGATATATAAATCTGACGCAAATCGACAATTCCATAATAGCTTAATAAATCTTGTACGCGCTATTTTCTCGGCAAAATCGATTGTTGCCTTGAAGCCGGTTACCTTCGCCGTTGTATCACGTACCTTTCTCAAATTGTTCTAATTTTCTTCCTAGCTGCATCCATTTTCTTACAGGCAATGCATTGCCTGCTTTAGGATTAGTACCTCGTATCTAGTATATAAATGGACTCTTGTTTGAACTATATCCGCTTGAAATACGGTTGCTTTTTATCTACGGATCATATTGGTATAGGATTACGTGAATGAGATTCCTCTGGATTGCTCGATACAATTTACCGGTCGGATGGATCGAACGCTTTGAACTCATTGGACATATGGCGTTGCTAAAAAAGCAGAAATAAAGGGATAGCGCTGGAATTTAAAATGGCGGTATTCATTAGAGTGTCCCGTCAATGTATGGAAAAAAAATATTTTTGAGCTACAGTTTCCCGAGAGGCATCAATTTTTTTTGTAAATTTACACACATTCCGAAACGAGTAAAAAAATTAAAATATATGTCATCTTTAAGGCTCTACCGCAGTGTAAAGATTTGATTTTTTTCTATTTTTCCGAAAAAAATTATGTGCCAAAATATGTTTATATATAATTATAGTATTTTTTTTTATAAAAATAATTGATATAAAAAATATAGGAAAAATATAATTAAAAAAAATCCATATTACATTAAATATTTTTTCTTCTCATTTTTAATTTTATAGCTTGTCTTAAATCTATATTGCATGAAAAATATCATTTTTTAATTTTCTGCCCAGGGGGCCGAATTAAAAAAGTTTTTATTTGAAAACTTCAAACGATGGTAGAGCCCTAAAGATTTAGTCTAAAATTTTTTTTATTATTTTTCCCGTAATCTACAATTTATTTAGAGGCTTTTGGTAGGTCTCGCGTAAAAAAGTCAAATTCGGGACACTCTAGTATTCATGTCCTAAAATAGTTACACGACCCATTGTATAATTACTAGGGTTAGGATTTTGGCGGCATTTATTGAACATAGAGCAGTGGAGTCGATGTTACAAACATTTTTAACTTCAAGATTAGAAACATCCATTTGTTTTTTATTATTAAACAAATTGATATTGAAGTTACTTTTTTTACAAGGCGGATAAATCCCACAATGTCGTAACAGATGTGCTTACCATAGAAAAAATCAATTACGAAAGACTCTGGTTGTCACGGGATTCGAACCCGCTTCCTCTGGATTGCCGGTCCAACGTGCTTCCGATTTTTAACTTGAATAAATGATTTAACTATAAAATAATAACGAAGTAGTGTTCATTTCAAGCTGGATTTATCAAGGAATTTAAATAAGTAACATGAATTTGATTTTTGAGAAACTAGAAAAATATTAATTTTTAACTAAAAATGTTGGTACCTATATGAGTAAATTTATTTATTTAATTTTTAAGGTTCTAGTTCTCTCGAAAACCGTAACTATTATATAATAATCATAAGCTATATTACAAAGAAGAATATACCAGTCAAATATTAAAGATGAAATTATTTCATACTTAAAATTGGCGAAACCCGGTTTAAAAGAATATATTTATTTATTATTTCTGATTAATTAATTATTCAATCATACATAAAAAAATAAACAACGACTCCACTGTTCTCTGTCCACCTAATGTAACCAAAATTCCTAACCCTAATATAATTATTAGATCTCACGTAATCGTGAAGATTGTCATGAATGAATGTAAGTATAGCCTAACAAGTTTATTTGGAGCCCTCGCCGTGTTGCAGATTTTTAAACGACTTCAAAAAAGGAGGAGGTTCTCAATTCGAATGTTTTTTTGTGTGTATGTAACATCGGATCTCCGAGACACACAGACCGGGTATAACCCCAAGATAGTTCCGTTGACACCAAATTGTGGTATGATGATGGGATCTTGGGGAAATCGCTTGAAGTCGATGTTTGATTTGGTGATTAAAGTGAATTTTAATTACAATAATGTATTTTTTTTTGTCAGAAGTTGAAAGTCATTGAATATCGTGATTTAAACAAAACAAAAGTAATAAATAAAATAAAATAATTCAAAATCAAAACGACTGCCGTTTAAAAACGAACTGAAAAAAAGTATTTTAGGATTATTCTTGGGAACTTCATATAAGTATTTATATTTTCCGTAATGAAAGGTTACAAAATATAAGTAGGTTTGTAGGGCGTCTATTATGTAGATACGCTGACTAAATAATTTTTTTACTTTTCCGATCCTTTTTAAACGGCAATCGTATTCATTTTTAGGATTCCGTAGCCAAAATGGCAAAAACGGAACCCTTATAGTTTCTTCATGTCCGTCTGTCCGTCTGTCACAGCCGATTTACTCGGAAACTATAAATGCTACAGTAACGCAATTTGGTAAGGATATGTGTTGTATGAACCGCTACAGGATTATGATTATGAATTGTAAAAAAAATCATTAGGGTGGGGGCTGCACGTGCGGAAATGTCATTCTTCAAGTAGTGACAATAAATGTAGTGTCAAGTAATGTCATACTTTCCGCACTAGCATCGAAATGTACTATTTTTATTAACCTCACTCGTGTTATTTACCTACATTTTTTATTTATTTTACTGTACCTACTTGTTGCGGACGAAAGCATTAGGCTCTGTTCCGTCCATAAAACTGCACAAATGTCATCTCACCCAGTTAAAAAAAGATTGTTAACAAATTACAGGGGGTCCATATTGGCACTTATACAATTTTTTCTTCGAATATTTTTACTAATACCGTTTTTTACTCATAATCATCATTACTCCGAAATTTTTTTCTCATACTTTTTTTCTTACTAAAAATTATACTTCTACCTACAATGTTCATAACGATTTTTATTTCGAAATTTTATGCTCCTAAAGTCGTCAAGTAGATTAATCTATACTCATAAACTTATTTGAAATAAATTGTTTATTTATAAACATTTCCCCATTAGGTTCATTCTGTTGTGGTATAATTCTTTTATGAATAACATAAACTATGTAGTCATAATGGGCTTTGTGCAGAAACTGTTGTAGCATACTCAACTTTCGCATATTTCTTTGTGGCAGATTTCGAGTTGTTCGAATATTATTCGAGCATAATTTCTATGCTCCTATTTATGATGAGGCATAATCTGGATGTGCATAAAAAGTATCGGCATAGTTTGTTTTAGCATAACAGAGAAGGAATAATAATTACAACCTCTCAATATAATCCAGGTAGTAGTAATATTCTATACGTTACTTACTGTGTTACAGAGCTGAGTACTTTCTAGGTTGCTAAAAAAAAAATTACCTCGAAGACTAAGGCGGGAGCTTTGCTCCCTGGCGGGAGCAAAGCTCCCGCCTTAGTCTTCTAACCTAACCTATCCGAGTCGGATCTGCCCCGGAAGGTTTTGTTCACTCGCTTCGCTCGCTCACTGCAGAAATTTTCACCCTCACAGTAAATTCTGCCTGACGAAAAAGGCAAGTTTCGAACATGTGGCTACATGCCCAAAAAAAAATGCAAATCTAATTTCTGTCTTATAACACTCGGCGTAATTAATGATATGCCAAGAAATAATATTCGAAATATTGTTATTTAAGCCAAGTGATGTCTCATTAAGTTGATGCCAAAATAGATTATACCAAGTCTGTTATGTCCTAAGCGTTTGGAACAAAAAAAGTTTAAAGGGAACCCGTTTAGTACAGTACCTACTCTGCCACAACCTGATTTGTGCACGTAGCTAGTTTACAGTAATAGTACGATTTATATTTAATTAAACAAAAATAATTCATACATAAAACCAGTACAGACAAAAATAAATACTTATAACATTAGAATATATAGCATAAAATAAGTATAGTGAAAAATTATATAAACATAAAAGTTAGTACTAAAAATATGTATGAAAAACAATATTATGAACATAAATAATTCTATGTGATGATGATTATGAACAAAGATTATTCTAAATACCGATCATTATGAAGTTAAATTGTATAAGAAAAATTTTCGGAGTTCCAATAATCTAAGTTGCAATTTTATAAATACTTTGGCGCACCCATTACAGGACATGAAAATTAAAAAAAACATATTTTCTTGAACCTTAAGACAACGGCTGTCAGGGAAAAATATAATATTCATATCTTCTGAAAACTTCACATAGCCAATTGAACGATTTTTTCGGTGTCGGCGTTTGGTGATCGTAACCGGACCAACCATCGTGATCATTCGTGATATTTGCCTGACCAACCCCTTGTGGATAGCAAAATATTTTATTAGATTTTTAACGATCCATTTGAACATGATACTCAACAAAGTAGGATTAAAGGCTAGACATGGACCAAACGACTGTTATCATAATACGTTTTGCGGGTAAACAGAATTTGAATTTAATGCCCGTTCATATTTTCAGACATTCCTTTTGTGAAGAACGGAGTTAGCGATGCGTAAAATTAAAACGAAAATAGGAGTTAGAACGATAACGTGCTTGTTAGCGTCTACCCGAGCACGAGTAAAATATAAAACTTTATTATACATTATTAAGCTTTTATACATAAAACGTATAAGTATGAAGATCGTGAGAGAATGATTTTAACGCCGTGTTCCTGACCACATTTGGAGACCATAAAATGTTAATTATCTAGATTCAGCTTGGTCTCAGTCTCAATAATATTAGGTTTAGAAATTAAAATAGTGTATTATTGTAATCATGACTTATCATAAATTGCGATGTGTTCTAGTTTTTACATGACATGTATCTACAACATGTACCTACGCATCTTATTAAAGAAATAAAAAAAAATCTTAGTAAAACAATCCGTTGTTCAAAAAACTTGTGGCTTCCTTAATTTTTTTTGTCTTCAAAAGTATTCTATTTTTTTTTATGTGACGAAGGTAGACAAATGGGCTCTCAGCCCACCTGATGGAAAGCGGGAACTGAGGCCCATGGACATAATGACCAAAAAATCGCCCATGCATTTTTATTCGTTTATTTGTACTTACATCAAAATAACCTCATTCCATAGTCCTAAGGATTGCTCTCAGAATATACATCAACACGACATCTGCCTCCATTACGTGTAAACAAAAGCAGCTAAACTATGCGCAGTGAAGAATACTGCCCTTGACGCGAAAGATCTTAACAGTCGTGATTTTCTTTGTAAGATAAGCCATTAAACAATTGAGAAACTGCAGCAATTTTCATCTTGGAAGCAAAATTGCATAGCGTCTTTTAACGGGAAAGACGTATATTACTATATCTACATTATTAGTAGGTAGAGTTATGGTTGAGTAAACGACGTCAACCACCTGCTGAATAGATACAGATGTTTTGATGTACAGCCTTTTCAATTCTTAGAGTCCAAGTTCGTGATACTAGTGGTTTGGTGAACTCGATCTTAGAAAAATAGGCAGATTACCTATAACATTTTTTGTTGTTTTACTAGAAATAAATTATTTTTATAAACAACAATGACATGTAATGAAACCCATATTCAATTCAGTAGCGTCACTTATATGTACTAGGTAGTTAGTATAGAGTTACCAGAGATGTCATGCAGAATCCTTTTCTTTCATTTGTCACGGAAATATCCATTTTCATATTTCATTGCTGTCCTGTACAATGAACTTCAGTATCATAAGCTAATTGCGTAAGCTATTTGGATCAGACAGATTAGATAGGTACATAGACGTTTCCAAGAAAATACTATAGGAAAGATTATTCACTTATTATAGGTACCATACCTAAGGTATGCAGCTGTTAAAATCTAACAATTATTTGTTAAATTAGATATGCTTAGCAATACGCGCCTTCAAATTGTCATAAAAATATCAAAATAACAAAAATCGGAACAGATTTACAGACTCTATTGTAACGCTACACCGCTGTCGCAATTAATTTCAGTCTGCTGATGGTTAATTCTGACTGTTCAATCCAACTGCAATAATATAAATATTCTGAATATAGAATAGTACCTATCTACTATTACCAAAGCACATACATTCAGCAATTGCATTCATGTACCTAATTTGGACGACAATACAGCTATTTACATTCAACCGTTTATGTACCGTAATGCTTTTGGAGCCAATGATTCGAGAAATTGCAGGAAGCAATAGGACGCGTTACAAATCGCGGTATTAGGACAATATACGCGAGCGTTTAGAGTTGCTTGCGCAAGTAGAGAGGGGCTATAACCACTTTACAGATTGCGTATTGTATGCTTAGATTCTGTAGATATATCAGTTTTAGAGAAGACCTCTGCAATCACACAGTATATACAGTGTACAGAGCAATGCGATGCAGATTTTTAGCCAAACCGTGAACATTATACGATTCAAAATGCTAATTTTATAATCACCAAATTAAAAATTTAAAAAACCGACTTCAACCGTTTTCTCCAAGATTCCCGATTTGTTTCCATCATCGGTTTCCTCAAATCCTACTTTCTGAATGCAAATTCTTGTAAATGAATGAAAATTAGCAAAAGCGCCATACATGTACCTATAACAATTGAAGAGATCCCTCGATTTCTCCAAGATCCCATCATCAGACCGCAACTTGGTGCCAACGGGACCATCTCGGGGTAATACACGTTCGATCACAAAAAGAAATTTTGAAATCGGTTCACTATTCTCGGAGATATCGGGTAACATACATACAACAAAAAAAAAATTCAGTCGAATTGAGAACCTCCTCCTTTTTTGAAGTCGGTTAAAAAGTAATTAACTTTCTAAGAAGAATTAATTGAGAAGAAATGTACTTCAAAATGAATTGTTAATTTGCACT
>JALPQI010023393.1:0-12953 GCA_025490895.1 Thaumatotibia leucotreta
GCGCGGCATGGCGGGTTGAATCACCTCTCCCTACCACCTGCGTCATACCGCACCGTTGACGCCTTGTAACTAGTGCGCCCATTATATTACATATGCATGAAGGATAAATTAATAAAAAATAACAAAATAAAGTGTTGATTTTATTTGATAAATGTGATCTATTATCGATACCAATGATATGGTAAAATTTATTGTACTTACTAAGTTAGTTTGCATACTTATATTCAGGACCCGTAACTTTCATGCCGATGACATCAATTTGACGTCACGCTCCATTTAGGGTGATCCGAAATAGTTTTATTGTTCATTATTAATCATTAGTCGTCAATCATTTTAATCATGTACAAATATCCTCAAAAGTAGTATATTTACTCGTGAAATAAATAATTCCTACTTGATACGTGCTGTACGTTAAAGAGGAATTCTGTTTTCTACGTAATTATTGAAATGTGTTAACAATATCATAAAAAAAATGTATGTATAAAAACAAATCAAATAGTTTTATTTATGTTTCACGTATCAAGTAGGTGTTATTTATTTCACGTGCAAATATACTACTTTTGAAGTTATTTGTACATGATTAAAATGATTGACGACTAATGATTAATAATAAACAATAAAACTATTTCGGATCACCCTAAATGGAGCGTGACGTCAAATTGATGTCATCGGCATGAAAGTTACGGGCCCTGCTTACATTTCATAAAATGATAGCACGTGAGATCCTAATTCCGTGGTCGAGACTAACCTAAAAGCTGAAGGAATTTCAGGCGTCCCCGTGTATCATTTAGTAGATTCCGTCATAGCGTTAGTACTTATACGTAGATGGAATTTACGAGGGCCATGTGTTGCTAGTAGAACAAATTGAATCATAAATATGATATCTAATTACGTACTCACTATATTGTCTCTTTTTAGGGTTCCGTGCCTTAAAAGGAAAAAATCTTATAGAATCACTCGCGTGTCTGTCTATTTGTCCGACTGTTACTACTGTTAGCCGATTTGCTCCAAAACTACATCTTTAAATATTTAAAAATAAAAGAGTTTGAGGATTTCATGATAACCAAATTAAAAGTTTAAAAACTAACTTCTCCAAGATCCAATTTGTTTCCATCATTGGTTTCCTCAAATCCTACTTTCTGAATGCAAATTCTTGTAAATGAATGAAAATTACCAAAAGCGCCATACACGCCATACATGTAGAGATCCCTCGATTTGTAGAGATCCCTCGATTTTTCCAAGATCCCATCATCGATCAGACCCCAACTTGGTGCCAACGGGACCATCTCGGGGTTACGTTCGATCACAAAAAAAAATTAAATCTGTTCACGGTTCTCGGAGATACCGGGTAACATAACATGTTACCCGGTATCTCCGATCGAGAATCGCATATACAGGGTGGTCCAAACCTTGACATCAAAAAAATTTTTTTAGGTTCCCTACGTCATGGGCTATCAGAATATACCCCATGTATGTTAGCCGATTTTTTGTAGTTTTCGAGTTATGAATTTTTGAAATTTTTTTTTGAGAAATTGTGGAATGAAGAAATTTATTGATAAAAAAAAACTATTGGGTTTTTTTTTATATTTTCTTTTTGTGAAAGTATTACTACAAATAAAGCATTTACTGACAAAAAAATTAGCGTCCTCACTTTGATACAAGTAGGATAAAAAATACAAAATTCAAAATTTTACGTTAAAAATGCATCAAAATAGCATTAATGTACTTAAATAAAAAAATAAAACATATCCCAAGGATTTTTGGTAATGTAAAGACTGCCCTAGACTTTAAACCTTTGTAAAAGCAAAAAAAAAGTTATACTTAATAATGAGGATTTTTCGGAGTAGTCGGTCAAATAAACTTAAAAAAAACTTCTACATTTTTAATTTTAAAATAAAGTGAAATTTCGTCTATTTTGTTATTCTTATCAATAAACAAAGACAGAAATACCACGAAAACTCAATTTGTGTAGTTATTCAAGTCATTTTTTACTACTTTAAAATTTTAAGTTTTTTTAATAGTAGTAGGTAGTAGTTTATTTGACCGACTACTCCGAAAAATCGTCATTATTAAGTATCACTTTTTTTTGGCTTTTACGAAGGTTTAAGGTCTAGGGCAGTCATTACATTACCAAAAATCCTTGGGATATGTTTTATTTTTTTATTTCAGTACATTAATGCTATTTTGATGCGTTTTTAGCGTAAAATTTTGAATTTGGTATTTTTTATCCTACTTGTATCAAAGTGAGGACGCTAATTTTTTTGTCAGTAAATGCTTTATTTGTAGTTATACTTTTACAAAAAGAAATTAGTTAAACAAACCAAGAGTTTTTTTTTATTAATAAATTTCTTCATTCCAGAATTTCTCAAAAAATTTTTTTCAAAAATTCATAACTCGAAAACTACAAAAAATCGGCTAGCATACATGGGGTATATTCTGATAGCTTATGACGTGAGGAATCTAAAAAAAATTTTTTGACGTCAAGGTTTGGACCACCCTGTATACAACAAAAAAAATCTGTCGAATTGAGAACCTCCTCCTTTTTTTGAAGTCGGTTAAAAAATAGACCAAACATTACCGTGCGTGCAATTACATATAAATTGTAAATATCCCGTTTTAAGTCATACTAATAATGGACCTATTCCACCACAGTTATCCGTTTAAAGAGCTATTAAGGAGGTATCGTATGTATTTTGATTTATAGACCCTTTTTTGCGAAAAATATAATACTGCAGTTGCATGATCAGTAAAGTTAGATAGTAGTCCACAAGACTATACAAAAAATATATTTTTTTCTTCTTTTGCTTAGTTCAAATGCTGTTCTGAAATAATATAATTATGTAACCTCACTCGGGTTACCATTATTTTTGGCACAGCCTGGCTCTATAATTTTCGGAAAATAGAAATATATTTAAAAATAATTAATTTTTAATTTTTTGATTAGCGGTGGTGGCTCAGTGGTCTAGACGTTTGACTTTCATTTTGGAGGTCGTGGGTTCAAATCCTGGCTCGTACCAACGAGTTTTTTTGAAACTTATGTATGGAATATCAGATGATATTTACCATTAGCTTTCGGTGAAGGAAAACATCGTGAGGAAACCTGCATACATCCGCGAAGAAATTCAAAGGTGTATGTGAAGTTCCCAAACCGCTTAGGGCCAGCGTGGGGACTATAGCCCAATCCCTCTCATATATGAGAGGAGGCCTGTGTCCAGCAGTGGGACATTATATAGGCTAAAATATTATATTATTATTATAGAAATAATATTTATATTTCCAAAATCGAATAACGCCCTTTATGGTTGTGTGTAGTACCCCTAATTGTTCAATTTAATTAAGCTCGTGTGTTACACCCTGAAAGTTGGAGATTATGTGAAATATACTAATAGTTATTTTGGAACGATTGCTCCGCTGGGACCGGCAAAAGCTTTTCCTGTATTAACAAGTAACAACCAAGTATAATATTCATTAACTTTATGTGGGTGCTATTTCGTCTGGGTCGTTGTGCGTCGTGAATTTACTTCTTTTGTATTAACTTATATTATGGGACAGTTTTATACAAATCGACTTAGTCCTACGTCCAACGGTAAGCTAAGTTAAGGCTTGTATTGTGGGTATTAAGCGATATACAGGGTGTCCCATAAATAATGGATCACCCTGACACCCGAGGTAGGTCGACCCAAGAGGTACCTAACCAACATGACCTTAGTAAAAGTTGGATGGTTTTCGAGATATTGCCAATGTTACATTTTTTTCAAACTTGCCCTCTTTTTTACACGTTTAGTACTATAATTTGCTTCAATAGCTTTTGTGCTATTAATTTTTCTTCATAACTTTATCAGAAATAGTTGAATTTTATGAAACAAGTGATATTTTATTAAAAAACTTATGTTAAATACGAAAGAAACTATAAATTTGCAAAAAGAAAGAGCAATAACCACGTACGGTCTAGTATCTTTTTTTCATGGCATACTCGACTAAAAGCCAAATTGTTATTGCTCATATTGTTTTCAAATTAATAGTTTCTTTCGCATTTGACAAAAGTTTTGAATTAAATATCACTTGTTTTATAAAATTTCAATATTTCTGATAGTGTAACGATGAACAATTAATAGCATAATAGCTATTTAAGCAAATTATAGCACTTAACGTGTAAAAAAGAGGCAAAGTTCGAAAAAAACGTAAAATTGGCAAAATCTCGAAAACCGCCCAACTTTTACTGAAGTCATGTTATGCTGGTTAGGTACGTCTTGGGTCAACCTACCTCGGGTGTCAGAGTGATCCATTATTTATGGGACACCCTGTATAATAGATCATCATCAGCCTATGATAGTCCACTGCTGGACGTAGGCCTCTCCTATTAACTATGCGTATAGACGCATTACGAGGCAAATGCCCATAATCGCCACGCTGGGCAAGCGGATTGGCGATCGCAATAATGTGTCCCCTATGATGACCCCGTCATCAATCTTTTATCAAATAATGGTTAGTGACACTTCAATACCATAGTCGACTCTTACGACACCTGCAGGAGGACTTGGGGTGGTGACAAATGTATTCTTACTGCCGTCACCACACGGCCATATAATAGATATTTAAACATATACCCCCTTATACATAAACGTCTACTAACTAAACAGCTGCTAAGTATTGTTTGTCCCTTTCGGTCTTATCGATATGTCTGTAACATAGAAAGGGATAAGGTCAGTGCGGCTAAGTCCGGCATATTTTATTTTGAAGGAAAGTCCGTCATATGCGTCTTGTACTGTTCAATTAGGGTCGGAAATCAGTTGGTAGACGGACTTTCCAGATAGACGGTCTTACCCGCATTGACCTAAACAATACTTAGCCGCGTGTTAAGTTAGCAGACGTTTATGATGAATAAGGGTAAAGAAACAGCCATAGATAAGGTAAAGATCTTTCACATTAACACGAAATCCCTCAACGAGATTTGAACTCTGGACCTCTAGCTTCGAAGGCAGAGGCAAAGTTACTACCGACTAGACTAAGGGTGAAGATACATATATCAGCATGCGTACGCATTTTGTCTAATAAAATTGTCCGCTTAGTATGAAATGTGTAAGCATTCGTAGTACGCGTGCGGAAAGCTGGACGCGGTCCCATACTAAACTGACATTTTCTATGTATATAAAAAATGCGTACGCATGCTGATAAATGTGTCTACACCCTAAAGAGCTAGATCAACGTCCTAACAAGTAATAAGTGCTTTGATTAAATTTTAAAACAATTCAAGTGTATAAAATCTCCAGACATGTGAATCATTTAATTAATAATACGTTCGTATTAATTAACTACGCCAAAAGAATTACGTTCTAGGCGTAAAATTAAATGTTTTATACAAGACAAAAACTAAGTTAGCTAGTCTACATTAATTTATGGCGAAATTTTTAAATTACTAGGTACTGATTCGATAAGTTTATCAAAAATTGCATTAACTGTTACATAAGCTGTACATTTTTTAGGGTTCCGTAGCCAAAATGGCAAAAACGGAATGCTTATAAATTCATCATATCCTGTCACAGCTGATTTACTCGGAAACTATAAATGCTACAGTAATGAAATTTGGTAAGGATATGTGTTGTATGAGGTCTTTGAAAATGATACAAAGGTTTCTAAAACATATTTTTATTTAAGCGAGCCGTTTGCTATCAGCTCACGAAGTCTTGAAAAGTTTTTAAACTACGCGGCATAAAAAAAATGATATGCATATTAACAAACTATTTCAACGATTTTTGGTTTGATTAAATTGACTGTTATAATTTTTGAGATTGTTGATTTAATTGTATTATTTTTATGAAAAATTGATAATGGTACGGGACCCTTCGCGCGCGAGTCCGACTCACGCTTAGCTGGGTGCTTAGCCAAGTTGCCAATCGCTAGCGCTTAATCGTCAATCGTAAACGAAAGGCAGCCAGCTGTCTTTGTCGCACTAATATGCAAGAGTGATAGAGAGGGAAAACTACGATACGCTACCAAGCGCTAGCGATTGGCTACTTGGCTAACCATCCTGGTTTTTTTATGTATTGCACTTGTTTTGCACCACTTGTCTCATTCTACGTGGGCTTTTTTTTAATTCTGATTACACGGTGTTTGTAATGTTGTGTAGTAAATAAATACTGTTTAACTATCACGGTTCACGAGATATAGCCTGGTGAAAGACAGCGGAGCCTTAGT
This sequence comes from Thaumatotibia leucotreta, assembly GCA_025490895.1. Classification (NCBI taxonomy): domain Eukaryota; kingdom Metazoa; phylum Arthropoda; class Insecta; order Lepidoptera; family Tortricidae; genus Thaumatotibia; species Thaumatotibia leucotreta. Next base: position 6,196 of record JALPQI010023393.1, read on the forward strand.
TCCGTACTCAAAGGGTCCCGTTTGACCCTTTGAGTACGGAAACCTATAAATACGGTAGTAAACCTAGGAACGGAGCATTGACTGCCTAAAGAAATTTTGTTTTTCGCACCGTTTCTTACCGCCAAATTGTTTTGCAAACTATAAATAAGTAAGTGGATCCAATTTTAAGTTTTCTAATTGTATTCCTAATGAAGCCGCAATTAGGCTTCAAGTAATGTCGGAAGTCCAAAATTAAAGATGGCTGAGTTTGATTTGCTTGATTCTAAAGCGGTCCGATAGGCACTGGTCTCACCGCGAGATACTAAGCTATGAACTATCGGATATAAACACGAGCAAAAGATACGCACTCACGTGGAAATAAAAGGGACACGGCGATACTCGCCCAGCTATCAGCTGTCGCCGCCGGGCGAGTATCGTGTAGTGACGGCAGTAAGAATACATTTGTCATCACCCCAACTGCGCGCACGTGCTGCACACGCTTCCTGTGTGACTTGGCCTTTACACATTTAATTCGTATAAACGTACAAGCAGTATATTCCGCAGTGTTTGAAGACGAAAGTCTTTAATCAGTGTGTGTTGCCAGTGATGACATACGGTACTGAAACGTGGCCGCTTACAATGGGCCTCATAAGAAGGCTCAAAGTCACCCAAAGGGCAATGGAGAGGGCTATGCTAGGAGTCTCTCTGCGTGATCGAATTAAAAATGAGACCATCCGCAGCAGAACCAAAGTAACCGAAATAGCTCTCCGAATCGCTAAACTGAAGTGGCAGTGGGCGGGGCACATTGCGCGTAGAACTGATGGCCGTTGGGGCGGGAAGGTTCTTGAGTGGCGGCCACGTACCGGAAGGCGTAGCGTGGGTAGGCCCCCCACAAGGTGGACTGATGACCTGGTGAAGGTCGCAGGAGTCCGCTGGATGCGGGTGGCGCAGGACCGGTCTTTGTGGCAATCTTTGGGGGAGGCCTATGTTCAGCAGTGGACGTCTTTCGGCTGATATGATGATGATGAAACGTACAAGCCAACTTCGTCCTTATCATCATCAGCCTATGATAGTCCACTGCTGGACGTAGGCCTCTCCTATTAATTAACTATGCGTAGAGACGCATTAGGAGGTACATGCCCATAATCGCCTCGCTGGGCAAGCGGATTGGCGATCGCAGTAATGTGTCCACTATGATGACGCTGCTGCCCATCATCAATCTTTTATCAAATATTGGTCAGTGACACTTCAATCCCTTAGTCGACTCTTACGACACCCGCAGGAGGAGTTGGGGTGGTGACAAATGTATTCTTACTGCCGTCACCACACGGCCGAGGCACTTCGTCCTTATGGTAAGCGTCAAAGTGGTACGTAAGTATTTACTAAAACGCTCACATTTTGAGGTTAGAAAATAAGTATCAACTCTTAACGAATCGACATATATAGGTAGGCGGTTCCCCAGAATTAGTTCACGAGGAAATTTGTAATTTGCCAACTTTTAAACTGACTTTTTGATTGGCTTCAATAATGTAAGCATGAAAATTGGTCAGCGAATATTAAACGAATATCTAAAGAGATCTTTTCTGTAACTTTTATTAAGTTTCTATAACGACACTGATACCTATAGGCATAAAATTACGAAATTATTATTCTTACGACCAAATATAATATGATTTTTTTTTATTTATAATTTAGTTGTATTTTCGTAAGTTTATTTTAAGATCTAGTTCATTGTTTCTGTATAGGTAATATTGTTTATAGTTTTCAACATAAAAATTATACAAATATGAAAGTCGATCGGTACAAAACTGCCTTTCAAAAAGGATCCTGATATTTTATTGCTACCCTAATAAAATATGCTATACTTTCCGCAAAACTATTTGGCGACTGAGGGCATACTGATCTCTCTCACTCTGACCTGGAACTAACAAGTGTAACGTAGATAGCAAGACGCCTTCAGTCGCCAGATTGTTTTGCGGCAGGTATAGCTGGATGCGGGTGGCACTGGACCGGTCATTGTGGCAATCTTTGGGGGAGGCCTATGTTCAGCTGTGGACGTCTTTCGGCTGACATGATGATGATGATGATGATGATGACATACAGCTGCTGGGAAACGCTATCAATCTTAAAGCCTAGATATGTTAAAATGTTATCGAACCGGGTTACTCCCGTATTTAAGTCGATGATTGCCCGTCATGTTCCTAATTATACATTGTGTGTCTTTCATAGCGACATTGCTTTTAAATAACGATAGATTAAAGTGTTGTTAACCATTTTATTAAAATAATATAACGATTACCTTTATTATTTAAGAGTAATTAATTTAAAAAAAAATCTCGAGCAGCAATGTAATGCAAACATTTATTTGACGTTACTGAGAGGAAAAGCTAGTTTCGTTTCCATTTTAATTCGATCAAATCATTAAAGTAACTGTGAACTGTTGCCCACGTTAACTTACTTATTATGAATTATCCATTACTAGAAAACACTACAATTTAAAACAGGCGAGATTTTGACTACACTGGCACAACAAATTTACATCAACAATTCTTTCTGTGTCTTAAGGCTGGGTCACACCAGATGCGTGTACGTGCACGTGCACGTGCGCGTTGCGTGGCGTGCGCGTTGTAGCTTATGTAAATGTCATATTAGATGGCACACCGCTTGCGTGGCGTGCACGTGCACGTGCACGTCACGTAACGCAGCTCCGTCGAGACAAAACCGGGTGCGTGCTGCGTGCACGCGCTCACGCAGCGGAGCGGCAACGTCGCTGCGATGAGCGCTGTGATGACGTAGTATTTACCGGCGTTCCCTACGAGACGGCGAACCGAACAGGTTGGGTCACGCATTGCTTGGTGCTGCGCAGCTACTGTGCAGCTCTCTTGTATTTATGGTTTTTGTAATCGAATGCCAAATAAATAGGAAAACATATTGAACCTCTACGCAAATACGAATGTATTTTTAAGTTTTATAAAAACACAAAGAAATTATATTATAAAGTTAATAGTAGGACAGTGAATGTTGATTAATACGGTGCTATATTATTTGTTTTGTTTATTTTTCATGTTTAACTTAAGGATTATCGTGCAGTGAATTATTTTGTATTGCAATAATTTCAAAATCTTTCAGTCAGTTGTCAAACAGTATTTTTAATGATACAAGGCTTCAATACATCATGAAACTCTTCAAATAAGCCCCTCGACATATGGAAATACTAAAAAAAATGGCCCTCATGTGATTCCAGTTCGCGGTACAGGTTATAAAATTCACCGTATTTTTGCATGCCCGCATTGATTTCGTGAACCCAGGGTCGTTATTTGCCATGAAAAGAGAAGCAGTAGGGCTTCTTTTTCATCAGACGAACTGCAATCGAACATAATGAATTGATCAAGACGGACGCAAAACAAAATGGCGGCTAGTCACGCAGCGGTGCTGCAGCGTGCGCCACCGTTGCGTGCACAGCTCTGCAGCTCTGCGTGCACAGCTCTGCGTGCACAGCTCTGCGTGCGCAGCTCTCGGTGTGACATGGGTGCCGTGCACGCCACGCAACGCGCACGTGCACGTGCACGTACACGCATCTGGTGTGACCCAGCCTTTACTGTCTTAGCCACCACATTTTGAATCGTATTATTCGTATTATTCACTGAACTAGACTGATATCAAATATCACTGCACATACATTATCAATCACTTCTTAGAAATCACATTACCTAGTTAAAACATTTTTATTAAATTTATTAGGAATGTCTGTTGATCAACAAACTTGATGTTATCTTGACACTTCAATTCAATCAATGTGAAGTTTTCAATCGGTACATAAACAAAACGATTATCTGATTCCGCCTTCTTAGTTAACACAAAATTACCTAGCGCTTAATAGTCTCTGTCGCAATTAAAAGAAAGAATGACAAAGACGGAAATCTACAATACGCTACTGAGCGATAGCGATCGGCAACTTGGCTAGGCATCCTGGGCTGTTAAATCCTTTTTCTATGAACAAGGGTCATGATTTTTGACGGACTTGTCAACGAAAAGTGTCACCGACACGTAGGATGTAAATAGGTACCTAATTGTAATTGTCAGGATGTCACTAAGAGCGAGATTTCAATGAAATCATATGTCAATTGTTAGGTTTAATTTTTAGTTGTTACTGATACATTGCGTGCCGAATTAATTTGTATGATTTTTTTTTAATACCTTAACTAAATATGTTAATTTCAGTTCATTAAGAAGATTAGAATAGTTAAATATTATTGGCAAAATTTGGTTAGTTTGATGTCAACATCAACAAATAAAGCATAAAATTAATTATATAAAAAATATAATTTTCCTCTAAATCTTCCATACAAAACGCCAAGAGGGATGATGACTGTAGTTACAATACATTATTTTACATTACGCACGACATAATACACGAAGAAATTTTTACTTAGATGTACCTAGATTGCAGTAATTTTTGTACAGAACTTCTATTTAATAAATTGAAAAGAACTTAAAAGAGTAGGTCATTTGGCAGTACTCGAAGTGATGTCACTTTTGAATATTTTATATAAAATTCCATAGTGGTGATCGTTTTGACAGTTCGAAAAAAGATGCTGATTTGACTTGCCGGTCATCATGCCTATTTAGTTATAGTTCAAGTAAGTAACAAGTGTATACGTTTCATCTCCTGGCGTGGGTGTATGAGGTGATTTTTACGACAAATTATCTCGTTTATTACAGTAAGTAGGTACCTTGTTTCATTCCCCACTGGGACCTTAATTATCTCCGCTAAGTTGGGGGCCACAACTTAATATAATTGCTACATTTTGTTTCATTAGACATACTACATTGTTTAATAAGGTGTAACAAGTGTAAGTAGGCGTTTTCGGAAAATTGGGGTCGCAACACCAGATATGGATAAGTACCCAATGAGTTAAATTTTTATACAGGGTGAACGATATAAAGTGTTACCAAGTAGATTTTTTAAAGTCAGGCCTGCTACCGCGAACATCGAAGTTCGCAAATTTCGGGGATTTTTCTCTGTCACTCTAATGACGCCTTCGTTGGAGTGACAGAGACAAATCCCCGCAATTTGCGAACTTCGATGTGCGCGGTAGCAGGCCTGGTGTCAAAGTAGCCGCTATGGCTTATTATCAGAAATATGTTTTGGACGATAAAATTTACCTAATTGTTTTTTGTTTCTAGATAATTTTCTAAAATTAAAATGAAGGGTCATACACGCTCCTAAATGTTTTTTTTTAAATGACCTATTTTTCAAAATCTTTTTAAATGAATTTGTTGTTGCCAGATTAGGCTTATTGTATTTGTTTTAAATAATTGAGTACGTGTACGTATACGGGCTAAAATTGTTTCACCGTAAAATATCAAACATTGTAAAATTGCTAGTAATAATGATAGTTGAAAACTATTTTACGGCTAGTTTTTTTAATAATTCAACAACACACAAGGAAAAGTCCGAGCGTTCAATGTTCAGAGCCTGAATATTTTATATTCATACACAAAACGGTTTCTGACGTGCCCTAGATAGAACAAACATCATGTTTTCATTTTTACGCTTAAAATTGCCTTGGCCATTTTCAAAATATAATTTGTGATAGTCGCAGATCTAAAGCTGGACCTAGGTATGCCTAGGTATTCAACGGCCTTTTTTTTCTTTTTCAATTTTCGGTAAATATATTCCGTCTTAATGGACTAATTTAAATATACGATGTTAATTACATAAAATATTGTGTATTATACAAACACATACATTTTCACTTAAAATTATTGATATTTATTAGTAGGTAGGTATTAAGTTATTAACGTGAAAATATTTGAGCCAACGTGTTCCACGATACGTGTCAACGACGTCAAATCCTATGAAAAGTCAGCCATATTGGTTTTCTTTTTTTTTTAGATTTTACCGATGATTGGGTATACCTATAATACGATTTGGCCGTTTTAATGTTTTTCCCTCTTTTGCAAAACAGTTACGGACTTTGACCCTAAGAATAATTCAATTAATTTTAATTACATTCGGTGTTTATACCGTGCTGATGAGAATTCAATGAGATCGCCGTTGTATGTGCAAAATTTAATTCTTTAATTATAAAATAACAAAGAGAAGACACGAAGATCAATCTGTTCTGAAAACAATAATTACTTACTATACAGATTTTTTTCAAATTACTATTAGTTAACGATACGTTTGTCGTAGGCCATCTGACTACGTAGGAAACATAATATGCCTTAACCTAGCCCTTGACGGCCCCCGACCCCGCGGCAGACCAAAGAAGCGATGGCTAGATGTCGTGAAGGCTGACATGGAGTGTGAATGGGCTTACAGTAGAAGATGCCTAGGATCGCGCAAAGTGGAGGAAATGTAGCAGGAAAGCGGACCCTGGCAAAGGCCGGGATAACGCTAGGTAGAAGAAGAAGACTATTAGTTAACGATAACTACCTTAGGGTGAGCATTCAATATCCCACAGACCCGAACTTGGTGTCAATAACTGGACCAAATCGGAATTATACCCATTCGATTAAAACCAATTCACGATTCTCGGAGTCATCGAGTATGTTGTTGTTGTTGTTGTATTCTGGCCATTTTTTCCGCAACTCGACATCAAACGTGCCTATTTGCGTAGTCCCAACGCTGGCCCAGTACTTGTTGGGGGCTTCACATACACCCTTGAATTTCGAATTGGGTTCGAATCCCGTGACAACCAGAGTCTTTCGCAGTTGATTTTTTCTATGGTAAGCACATCTGTTACGACATGGTGGGATTACCCTTGAATTTC
>JALPQI010023394.1:0-21023 GCA_025490895.1 Thaumatotibia leucotreta
TTATATTTTAATGTAACTGGCCGTGTGGTGACGGCAGAAAGAATACATTTGTCACCACCCCAACTCCTCCTGCGAGTGTCGTAAGAGTCGACTAAGGGATTGAAGTGTCACTGACCATATTTGATTAAAGATTGATGATGGGCAGCAGCGTCATCATAGTGGACACATTACTGCGATCGCCAATCCGCTTGCCCAGCGTGGCGATTATGGGCATTTACCTCCTAATGCGTCTATACGCATAGTTAATAGGAGAGGCCTACGTCCAGCAGTGGACCATCATAGGCTGATGATGATGATGATGATTTTAATGTACCTTTATTCAGTGGATAAAAGTGATGTTAGAACCAGCGTTATTTATTGAAATTATTTAAAATTACATCTAGAGCCATAGATCTTTGTAAAGCCGTACTCAGCTTGACAATGTTGACGTCAAACATCTGCGCGTCACTGTAAGCCGACTGACGTTCTGACAGCACAGACACACGCCCGACGTATAAAGGCATAAGCATCATCGAAAGTGTAAGTATTGACGTGTGTTTTAAAGTACCTTTATTCAGCGGATAAAAGTGATATTTTTCGACTAGTATGATTGTTTATATTATCTTGATTGACTATGTCATAGAAAAGTTATTATAATATAGTCGCAAGGTAAGCTGGGGTAACATAAGATGCAACGGTTTTTTTGATAGGGTAAGACAAAATGCTGCCAGCAGACGCTGTGCCAGAAGGACGAATTTTTGTCTTTCCCCATCCTCAAAACTGTTTTATCATACCCTACCGTACCTTAATATATTACTCCCATTACAGATAAAACGCTATTTTCCCACAACCTTATACTATCACCGCCTGTTTAAGATTGCTCAACTTGATTTAAGTATTTTTGACAAATTATTTGCAACGTAATTCTTTTATTTATTCTGTCATTACAATAATTCTGTTCTACAACTGAAATTTCGTAAAATATCTTAAGAATCACATCTAGAGCCATAGATCTTTGTAAAGCCGTACTCAGCTTGACAATGTTGACGTCAAACATCTGCGCGTCACTGTAAGCCGACTGACGTTCTGACAGCGCAGACACACGCCCGACGTATAAAGGCATAAGCTTTTGATGACATGTAAGTATTGACGTTTTGTAAGTAGCTCGATTCGTTGGAAAATAATATAGTTGTTACGAGAGTTTTTTCGCTATTGTTAGTAATCGCTTATTGTAGCGATAATATTACTTGGATCTGTAGGGACTTTGATATGTCTGTATACATATCTATGTATGACTAAAACATTACAAATATACTTTTACATTTAAAATAACTAAAATACTTTGTGCATAAGAGGATCAAAAGTGATTTAATATTATTTCTATGATGCTGCAAAACCAGTGTGTAAATTTAATAATTTATTATTCGTTGTTAAAGAAACCAACAAGAACTCATAAATTATCAATATTTTGTTTTATTTTTATTAAAATAATATTGAATTTATTGTTTTAATATTATAAAATATAAGTACTTAGTGAGTAATATTTTGCCTTTGTATTCTCTGTCCCAATTAGCTACAGTGCAAATGATATCGAAGGTTTTTGTGACTATACATACATTAATATACATTAATACTGATGAAAAAACCAAGGAAGAAACCCTCTGCGACTGACGTTACGTCTATCAGACACCCGTATTTTGCAATTACGCCATTACGATGTTGATAACAAGTATCAATAATTTCACGTCACGTGACCACGTCAGTGGCAGAGGATGAAGCACTACAACTGTAAGTTACTACAAAAAAAATATCAACATCAACAGTTGGTTAAGATTTCGTCTTGTTAGGTCCTTCCCACGTCTTCCTGTACAAAAACCCAACAAAACATTTAAAACGTAAAATAAAATACGACCGAACCACAAAACTAGTTCCTACTTACAGCATTATAATGTTAATTAGTATTTCATATTTAAATATTCGGTGGGAATAGAGCACATTATACAGCTTTTATATCCCCAGAGGGATTAGTGTCGAGTGTCACCCGTGAGTTGCTGTCGGCTTTGCATGACATTTAAATATTTTGACATGGCTGAATAAGAAGTAACTATTATAGGTAGAATTACAGTCAATTATAATGAAGTATTTTATGTTATTTACTGTTAACTCTTGCTTTTTAGACATAGAAATAACTTTATTCGTAACATACGTATACCTACACAAAAATCACAATAATATAGCAACGAAAAATAATTCTACAAATAAGAGCGTGTATGCTACAAAATGGCTTCATCTCAGCATACGAGTATTGCTAGCGAGTGCCAGCGCTGGTCTTCCGATTTTCCGGGAATGTGTATTTCGATAAAAAATATTTTAACGAAATGGTGTTCTTGTCAGTGTTTTATGAGCTGAAATTCAATTAATTTCCGAAATAATTTGAAGTTTACTACTTTTACTACTTTACCATTTACATACCATTTACTACTATTACTAAAATGAATGTGCCGCGCGGTCAAGGCAGTAAGAATACATTTGTCAAACCCCAAATCTTTCCGTGGGTGTCGTGAGAGTCGACTAAGGTATTGAAGTGTCATTGAATATTAGTTTACAGAAGATTGATGATGGGCAGCAGCATCATCTCAATTAGCTCAATCAGGACACACTACTGCGATCGCCGTAGGCCACCGTGGGCTGTTGCCCAGTCCGTTTGCCCAGCATGGTGATTATGGGCATTTATCTTCTATACGCATTGACAGTCGACTGAGAGAAGGTGATGATGATTTGAATGAAACTATTTTCTAAAGTTGAAATTGGCCACATTAAACATTATTACCGCTTACCATTAACTTAAGTTGAATACCATCACACTATGCGCCTGTTTCAGTCAACTGCTGAACATAAGCCTCTCCTAATACTTATGCGTGTGGAGGCATCAGGAGGTAATACCCATTATAGCCCACGCCAGCAGCCTGATTACCCTGGCAAGCTGTATGTAGTATAAGTTGCATACCTTTTCTTTGTTAATTTCTCTGTTTTTATACCTACCATGTAAGTTGTGGAAATTGAATAAAGTTTTTATCTATCTATCTATGTAGCTGCCCATCATCAATAAATTAATGGTCGGTGACACTTCAACAATCTCTTAGTCTACTTTAACTACACCCACGAGAAGAGCTGTTTACATGGTAACAAATGTATTCTTATTACTGTCACCATGAGGCGAAATGATGACGAAATAAGGCAAAATTCTAATCATGTGATCACACCTATCATCTTAAATTATGACCATCATCATCGTCATATGATGATGATGGTGAATATCATCATCTGTGGTTCATCGTGAATGAACATCTTACTGGACTTAGGCCTCTCCCGAAGACTTCCACGACAATCGGCTCTATGGACGTTTCCATTCACTCCTTCTGTTACTCCAATTACGCCTTAACAAGAGTACTGCTAGAAGCAGTTTGAAGTTCACTTCATACAACTTTGATATTCCTTTGTGGTTGCTTGATCCCCACTAGTTATATTCTGGGAGGCCTGCCAACGCTTCATGACAACATTAAAATATATCTCTGCACTGACATAGATACATTTACCTACCGCATTTAAACTTATTGTACATCCAAAAATTACCGAGAACCAACATATTTGACACACCGAAATTAATTTACAACCAGAGGTCTATTATGTAAGTCGCAAAAAAGGTATCACCTGCCGAGTCGCATTCGACACCACGCTGCCGCACACAAAGAGATGCCAATTTATCACACCAGACTTGGCCTTTTAAGGCAGATAATGTATGGGGGCATTAGAACATAATAGGCTATCCAGTGGATCGTTTGTCATGTTTTTGCGTAACCACGGACCTAAATTCGGGCGTAGTCGCCTTTGAGTTGAATGGAATATGGTTGCTTTTTGGTTCTGCTGTTGGAAGATTAACATTGTCGTTTACATGCACGCGGATTATTACAAAGATACAAATGCGTTGTAGATATGACTTGAGATAATACTATAAAGGTTTAAAATTGCGTGGCTGGCTGGTTCTTTGTTTGTGTTTATAGCATAAAGTACGTAGGTTTTGTGAATGTGTGTCGATAAATTCTGTTAAATCGTTTTAAGTATTGTCGTTCGGTTTGTAAAGAACTAACAAGGCGAATGAAAAAGTTACGTATCATTAGTCGGATATTATTACCGTGGCTTATAAATCAGAATTTGCACGGATTCTTTTCATGTTGAGTTTAATCGTATTTATTTAAACTGCTTGATAATCTTTTGAAATACGAGGGGATTTAATTTATTGGTGTTTTTGAACAAATTATTTTTAAATTACAATTTATGGTGGCAATGAAATATTTATAACAACAGCTTACAATAAACATGTTTATCGTTTAAATTATGTATTATGGTATAGAATCGATACCTGTCTGTTTCCAATATTGTATCAAATTATCTGACATGATTTGGGATATTATTTATTACATAAACATAATTACGTAAGATTGTTGTACTTAAGTCTTCGAGTTTGGGAGTGTTACATATTATTTAATTGATTTACTTTTATCATCAGAATCAACTTTCTCTGATAAGACTGAAACTTTCAGCCTTTGGTTCACTACACATTTCAGCACTCATTCAAGTAATTTACTGTTCATATTCATTTTATTCGAATAAACACATTAATTTTGTTTTATCTTTTTTACTGAATATTTCTGTTCTAACACTGATTTAGAAACAGAAACCGAATGCAATGAAATTAACAATGAACAACATGATAATTATAATATGAATAATAAACAAATAAACGCTTGAAAATATCAATTATGTGTGGATTTGGTTCACCCTAAATATTACTCACAAAGTCGTCTGTTCATCTTATACATCTCTGTTATAGGTGGACGTCCTACGCTACGTATACCAAACCGTGGTCTCCACTCGATTACTTTTTGACTCCATCGGCTATCTGCTCTGCGTGCGATGTGGCCTGCCCATTGCCATTTCAGCTTGCTAATCTGGACGACAATGAAAATCCCCGGAGACTGAATGCATACTAACCGGTATAATGTGGAGGAGCAGGCCTGTGTTCAGCAGTGGACCTCTTACGAATGAAACGATCATGATGAGAAGCACTCATATTCCAAGAACGCTTTCAAAACATTATTTTCCATTTACGGCGCTATAACTTACTTACTGTTGGCCATGTAGAGAATCATTATAGAAGTACTTCCACATTTAAGTGCTGTTTCAGAGCACGCAGCGGGCATCCATCAAAAAGTCGGCCAATAAACAGCCAGACATTAGCTGTCTCCGCTCGTGGTAGAGGTGCGAGAGCTACAGACCTCCGGACTAGACGACTGGACTTTAGACCTTTTCTTACGAGTGACTGCAGTAAGAATACATTTGTGACCACCCCAACTCTTCCCGCTGGGGTATTAAAAATCGACTATGGGATTGAAACGTCACTAGTCATTCTTTGATAGAAGATTGATCATGGGCTTCAGTATCATCTTAGTGGACACATTACTGCGATCGCCAATCCGATTGCCCAGCGTGGCAATTATTGGCATTTACCTCCTAATCTAACTCGCCACTTTAGACTTAGTAGAACGCAGAGTCAGGAGAATGATTGGTTACAGGAGGTTGACGGCTGGTCTATAGACCATCGGCGGAAAGTTGCCCGTCTCTCGGAATTCTACAGTTTGCATTTGAGCTTCTAGTGTGCTCAAGATCTTCATCAGCTTATTCCGCCATCCCTATTTTACCATCGAACTTCTAGACTCGTGATAAATGTATTCGTACTGCCGTCACCACGCAGCTGACTTTTTGTAAGCGTGTTTATCGGCCAGCCAGCCCGGCCGTGTGTAACAACCGTAAAGCCGGTGGAACTCGTAAAACTCGTAAAAGGCACCATAAGTTTGAGTTACGGCGACTCGCACTCGTAATGAATATGGCCCTGCGAGCAGTATATTTCAATTTGGTGGATGTTACGGTGTAATTGTGCTTTTGAATATTTTTCTGGCTTAGGTTGTTAGGATGGTGTCTTGTGACAGGTTGGATTTACAACCCACTTTTGCCGGAATGCGTTGCGGCGACAAAAACATAACTGATTCAGGATTATCTTGTTCAACACACATTTATTCTTCATACTGTTAGATCATTCATAGCCTCAGCTGAGGACGTAGGTTCAATACTCACCTCCAGCGTTGGTAAACGCGATATTTTTTCTACGGTATATAATATCTATATTATTATTATGATTATAGGACACGAGGGGAATATAATAAAGTAGATAGGGCATTTGGCTCAAAGAAAACTTCATGCTAGTTTTAAAAGTTAGTAATTCTGCATTCACAGATTTTCTTAAAAAATATTGCCTTATCTCAATATTTAATATCCTGCAATTTTACTCAGACATTCGACGCTATTCCTTTTTTCAAAAATACTAAATCACTTAAAAACTTTTTATTTATTTTTTTCGATTCGCATTACAAAAATAAGGATGATTTATTTTTCACAAGTACGTCTTAGAAACAATTGAATGCAGAGATACTAACTTTTTTAATAAAAAAGTCTACCCTACTACGACCTACCTAGGAACACCTAGGTACTTTCCCTTCAGGTGTCATAGATTTGGGACGACCATACATGAGTTGGTAGGGTTACTGCTTTAAAATTTAAGTCAAAAGTATTCAATAAAACAATTGACTTGTTCCAGAAAACATGCTGTTAGTATCTCAAAGAACTGATGTCTAGATCTCGTTATCTTGTGGAAGTTTAAATCAGTGTACACTCTGTATATTCCTCCACTGCGGGTCGTACTTATACATCCATTTAAAAATCACTTGAATCGTAACAATCATCAACCAGCAATAAATCACCCACTATTGACATCAAGCGTTGTACAGTCCAGCTGTTCTCTGTCAAAATGGTCCCTTTTTGTCACTGCCTTTTGTGAATCGCCGATACCAATCGCTCAATACTGTCAAAAACATCCACGCTTTGAAAAAGACGTATCTGCTTCGCAAAAGAATGACGTCATATGACTTTTTGAAGCGCTCGGGTGTCCATTGTCCGTGGGGTTGAAATTTATTACGTCACGATTGTTTGGGGGTGAAATTGCTGTGTCATTTAATGATAAGTATTCGGTTGGGATAAGGGTGCGTGGTTATCACACTAATCTGTGAGTTTTGATGGGTGTCATTACACTGGGGACCGAAGAATTTGGATTATAATGCGGAATATCGTCGTTTATGTTGTAATAAAATGTGTGAGATTGTATCTTAGTTACCGGGAAGCGATGCCATTTTAAACTTATGTATACAAATAAATCAGTAAATGTGTCCCTGGAGTCATGGCTACCCAGAACACAAAAGTCGTGAACTTCGATTATCTGTCCCTGTCCCTGTCCCTCTGATTACGCCTTTATTGGATTGACAGAGACAAATACTGGAAATTTAGCGCTTTTGATGAACACGGTAGTCTCCTGCTCGAAATCTGAGGGAGAAGACATGGCTGAACTGAAAGCCTACCACGAACCATGATCGACATGCGGTCTCCTTATCACACTTACGTTCGAATTTACAAGTGCGAGAGAGAAGCAATTATTTGTCGGCGTTTCTTGGTAGGCCCTCTGTGCTGTACTACTACTAAAACGAGATGGAATTTTATTATCATCATCATTTCTACCATTTATCACCCACTGCTGACCATAGGACTGTCTTCTGGTCCTGAGTCAATCTAACCCAGAAGCAGGAACCGGAACCGTTATTTTCTCCATACAAAAAGAACGGTTCTTTTTTCGTTCTTTTTCGTTCTTCGTTATACAAATTTGAAATTACTTGAGTAATTTAAAATATGATATTGTAAATTACATAAAATATTGATCAGTACATAAAGAGTATAAAACATTTTAAAATATTGGGCTATTTCGATGTTTTTGTAAAATACCGGTTCCGGTCCCTGCCCAGAACCTCTTCTAAGTAAGATACAGTGCCCGAAATAAACATTTTTTTTATACCTTCTCTTCTCCAATATCCAACTGCGAATGCCCCATAAAGCATACTATAGATTGGCAGACAACCGTGTCTAAAGCAGAATTTACTAACCCATAGCAACTTCACCAATTGTATACCTTATATCAAAGACATAAGGTATATAGATAGTCAGTTAGGTCTGTATACAATAGTGATATATTGTGCGAAGCAACCGTGAACATTATATCGACAAACAGGGATTTCACGGTGCGAATCGAGTAGTACGCGATTTGATACGGTGGACCACATCTTTAGAGCTATCAGGCTTTTTGATGTTTTGACTAATGATTTTTCGGGTGACATCTGTCGTGTTTTGATTGGAATTCGTGTAAATGTATAAATCTATTTAGCTGGCAACAATAATGGCACGGAAATCGGTAATGTTGAAGGAAACACCAACGGAGTTGCAGGTATCATCAGACTATGGTGTTCTTCATAGTTTGATCTGTATTCATATTTTCTATAAGTAGAATAATAATAGGTACGTATGTATACGAGTATTTTACAAATAAAATAGATCCCCTTATTCATAAACGGCCAACGTCTGCATTTTAGTTAAAATTAATTCATCTCTTTTTCTAACAAGTGACAGATAAAGATAAAGTAAAAAAATGATTTGATCATAAGTTTGATAAATCATACTCAAACATTTTATATTTCCCGTTAATACGCGCTTACTAATTAACGATTTACCATGCCTTAAATCATTCCTAGTTTTAGTAAAATTTAGGCAATTCAGAAACATAAAGGCCAACGCTCACTTACGCGGGTAAGATCTTAAATCTCTTCGGAATTAGCACGCCGCAAAGCTAATATACCGGCCATTTAGTGGCCTCGGCCGTGATATAGGGCGTACTTCGTTACTGCGCGGGTCGTAATTCAAACTTATGGCGTAGTTACATTTGAATTTGATGTCGGCTGCGAGGTGAATTGTGTGCGCTTTGCTCGTAATTAGTATGTGTGATTGTAATGTGTTGATGTTGGGTAGTATGTTAGAAATTTGATTGTGGAACCGGAAAACCATACAACTATAGTCCAGTACTACAACTAAGGTCCACAGGTTCAACTCGTAATAAAATTAAGCATCAATATTCAATGGAAATATTTTATTTTGGTTTTATCTAAGTTTTTTAATCATTAATGAGGAGACTTTGTGTAACAACTGCGTCAATAATTTAATAATTACACTAAATCGTAGATATTTGACTTAGTTTTGGACCATAGTTGGGAGCTTTTGGACTATAGTTGGGTAGTTTTACAGAATTTATTTTATCACAGATTGATACTTTGTCAAAATATGGTAGTTTGGTTTTTTTCTGACATGTAGGTATAGAAAATTTATTTGTGGTCATTTTAAGCTTCTATAAGATCGAGAAATTAATTACTTTGTAATATCAGTATATTTCATATTTTCTAAAGATCGTGAAATCTTGATTTTCGTACGATATAAATTGTAAAAAAGTGTCCATCTTTCACACATTTCCAATACTTTTTATCATAACAACAATTTGTTAAAACTAATTTTTTAAATGTTTTTTTTAGGGACAGGTTTTTTCGTCAAGTCTAGTCTTATTTTTTGATTGTCAGGCAAAAGGTGTGGTAATATTAGAACACATTGTGGCAGCATTGTAATCAAAAATAAGTTTTATCACGAGTTACGTCGAAAAACTTTTTCCGAATAAAGGTTAATTATCTTTGGAACCAAGCCGTATCCAGGAAATTTTATATAACATTAAATACTCTAAATATGCTCAGGAATTCAGCATTAAAATTATGTGGGTTCCTCGCGAGGCACCGTGTATGTACAACCTAATAATTTATACTACCTTCACAGTGTATGTAAAATGGTTCACTATTGGGATGCATACTAACGAATGTAATAATATAGTTACGCATAATCTCTTCTAGCCGAAATATTGACAAGACGAATCATATTTATGCATATTTTTTACGCATAATATTTAAAAGCATACACATTAAAGGCATACTCGTCATAATAACTAATATCACACAGTATAAATACAAAATTGCATGATCATTATTACGCATCATTTCACGATGCATACAAATAGTTAATCCTAAAATTAGACTACCAACTGGCATGATTGACATGCTATTACGAAAGGCAGCTACTTTCGTTTACGATTGACGATTAAGCGTTAGCGATTGGCAACTTGTCTAAGCATCCAGGCGTACCACTGTATACGGAGAATGACGGTAGATTCACATTTAGTTTTATAAATAAAAGTGACGGTGAGTAATATAAAAATGTAAGCGATTAAGGAAAACCGATTGTTTCAACATGGCAAATTAATTGTGTATAATCTACTTATATAATATATGGGAACAATAGTGAGGTCGACGGGGGTCTGCGACGCAGACCCCCTATTCTGCGTAGTTTAGGCGCTTCGCGCCTGGACAACACACTAACCTAACCTAACCTAATTTATCTATACTTTGATATTAAATAGTAACGCATTCTAATATTTTAGATTCAAGAGACCCACAACAGAATAAAAGAACATTCTAAAATAAGTAAAATACTCAATAAGTAAAATGCATGTTAATTGATTTAAAATTGATGTTAAACAAAGAAAAGTGTTTTATTCAAATAGGGAACTAAAATTATGGTTTCCGAAATATATATAGCTAATAACTATTAGTCCAAACAGTAATATGCGTAGTATACATTAGGCAAATATAAATTAGTCCAAGTTAAATTATTACAAAACTTTAATATGCGAACAAAGTAGTATGCCAAAATAATTACTATGCGACAGTACATTTATGCTAATACAAATTATGCGAAGAAAAGTATGCCAAAATAGAATAGCCTGAAAAAGATTATGCGACCAGAAGGTATACCATGTAAAATATGTCAACGCCACATAATTTCCCAAAACTCTACCTGTGTGGTCACCACCTGACCATAATTAATATCCCAATCACCGCACCACATTTATCCCCATTTCTATAAAACGTCGCCATCGCCATTGTCAGCTCAATCGTGACTGACAAACATACATTGTAAGGTCCAAGCTTCCTGCGCTTTCATTCCGGAATTGTGTAAACACTATAGCGTAAGTGTGCGGCCATCTTTAAACAAAAAAAAGTAACTACTTTCAACTCCAAGCGGTTCTGAACCTTAGCTTCTCAAGCATCGTTGAAGCATTATAGGCGAATATGGCGTGAAGATTAGTTGTAGTAAGGTCATTAAGGATTGGTCAGTAGAAGGTGTGTGCGGGTAAATGGATTGCCCGTTTGTCGGGCATGCGACGAGTGACAGTGGGTGGCCACTTCACGTCGGCAGCTTTATAAAGTCGCTATGAAAGGACACAAAGGGCGAATTTTAAATGAACGTCTGACGTCAAGTGAATGCCAAGTTGATGTATTTGTTGTTAGGTGACGTTTCGAAATAAACTATTGCTTTATGGTGTGGTCCGGCTGTTATTAAATTTGTACTGACAGGAAGAGAGTTCGTTTTATTGTTAAAGCTACCATGATCTTGGGATAAAACGTCACAGAAACTGGTCCTTTTAACCTCCTAAGACCCAGTGACATTCGCTTAGTTTTTGAATTTAGAACTTTCTCTTCATTAATAAAAGTTCAAAATAAATTTTGGAATATGTACAAAATTTTGTACACGAGGACTTAGGAGGTTTGGACAACATTCTAAAATAAAAATCTTATTTCAAGCCTCATATCTCACCTTTAGTCCTAAATATTGTGCACAAGACAAATATATTTATGCCCCTCATATCGAATATTGTAAAGGCCTTTACCTGCAGAGGGGTTCTTGCAGAAAAAACCTAAACCTAAAAAAAAATATCTTTGCACATAATTATTTTTAATATACCTAACAAGTAGTAAGTAGTGTTTAGAATCTTATTATATAGAATATATAGAAAACGAAAAATTGTCAACACATTTTGATTGTATTTCTATTTTTTCTGTAAGAAATAAAGGCTTTTTATTATTTTTTTATTTTTTATATCGAATATTGAGAATCCAATTAGAGAACCGAAGTCATGACAAAAATATATCAAAGTGCAGCTTCAACCCACGCTTATAATTTACTGTCAGTTCAATAATAGTAGTTGTATCATGAGTTGCCGCCGCTTTAATAACACTTGCTCGACATGCTTTCTTTCGGGCTCCGTTGCACCAATAGGCTACTTGACTCATATCAAATTTAGTGCAAAAAATTATTATTTTCTGTAGTATTTATTGAAAAGATCAATATTTTTCGATTACGGTGTATTAAAAGTGTTTGATGGGTACATATTTCTTATTGAAAATTTTGTTTTATTTTTTTTAATTTCGTACTCTGAAAACGGTGTCGGCCATAGGATCTTAAACTAACTTCATGTCGAATCTTATAATATAAGAGTGAAATTCGCCATGGACATGTAGGCATGTAGCTTTGCTGTGACATTGACATAACTGACATGTCAAATGTTTGTTTTCGGTTTGAGTGACGTCACACCACAGATAAAAACCCCATTTACTGTGGCTCCAAAGTTCCAAGACACAGCTCTTACTATGTCAGGGAGTATTGGGATCCTCGGAGTCGACATTTCCAACGACGTCCAATTCCGATGTCACCTAGAGGGAAAAGCTACGCTAGCATCCAAAAAGCTCGGGGTGCTCAATAAAGCGAGGGGATACTTTACTCCGGGGCAAAGACTTCTGTTATATAAGTCGCAAGTCAGACCCCATATGGAGTATTGCTGTCACCTCTGGGCAGGAGCACCTGTATACCAGCTTGCACCCTTTGACTCGGTTCAGAGACGAGCTGTCCGAATAGTCGACGATCCCAGACTCACAGGCGGTATTGAACCCTTAAGTCTAAGGAGAGACTTCGCCTCCTTATGTGTGTTCTATCGTCTGTACAATGGGTTGTGCTCTGAAGAACTGTTCGACATGATGCCAACGTCCACTTTTCATCATCGCACCGCTCGCCACCGACTGGGCGCTCATCCTCACACCTTGCAACCTAAATGGTCGCGCACCGTGCGGTTTCAGAGGAACTTCCTCCCGCGGACGGTCCGTCTGTGGAATGAGCTCCCTGCCGAGGTTTTCCCGTTGGACTACAGTATGGGGTTCTTCAAAAGAGGAGTGTACAAGTTCTTATTGGGTCGGCAACGCGCATGTGACACCCCTGGGGTTGCAAGCGCCTATAGGCTACGGTGACTGCTTTCCATCAGGCGGGCCGTATGCTTGTTTGCCACCGACGTGGTATAAAAAAAAAAAAAAAAAATCTAAGCATTAACATGGCTAGTATTGTTTTCGCGCGGTAACGAAAGTTTAAATTTTAAGTTATAATTTTACGGTTTTCTAGGTCGTGATCAGATATTGATTAATAATATAAGACAAACTTTAAAAATGGGTCAAGTAGCCTATACTGAGTACGAGAGGGATGGATAGAAAGCAAGTTCGTGTTAATAACGAGACGGCTCATGGTAAGCACACAGTGTGTAATAGTGTGTATGGAAACTTATTTCTTCAGCTTTGGAGGTCGCGACCTCATTTGAGAGGGTTTAATAAATTTTCATCACACTTGCTGTCTAAGCGCGCCATTGCTTGCGCGCGTAGCGGGAGTAATAGAAACGTGAAATTCCCTAGGGAGTAATAGAAATGTCACTACGTGTACATTTAATAATATTATGTCTTAAAACTTATTTTTTGGTTGGCAAGTGTGATGAAAAACATTGTATGCATCACGGTCGGTAAGCGTAATACTAACTCGAGTCATAAAAGCCCTCCGCCTAACGGCGTCGGGATTCTAACACTCTCGTTAGTAATTCCGTACTTACCTCCCTTGATGCACAATGTACTATTATAGTGAAAGACATTTGAATGTTATAGACTGACAATATTAAAAATCTTGTACAGTTAATGTCAATAGTGTGTTTGTATCATGAAGGCCGCTAAAATATCTGATATAACCTTAATAATTATTGTATCGTGGATATTGTGTATGTATAGTTAAAAATCTTTGTTGATATGCATATTATACAATATCGATCATCTGTATTAATAATCGAAAATTTTGCCGAATATTACTTGGCAACTAACTTCGCAGATTATTCACTTGGCGTATCGAAATTTACTTTAAATTTACGTGTGCCAACTTTTATTTAGCCAAATATTCATTAGGACATTTTAGGTTACATTGGAATATGATAAAAAGTCAAAGAAACTGTGAAAACTTACAAATGCCAAGATTTTGGGGACCTCCCAACGACCACAAACGACTCCCAGCTAAATCCGCAAGTCGAAGAAAAATATATCGTGAATATGTATTCAAATTACAGCTTAGTACTGATATTTTGTTTTTAAAAATACAAAATGCATACAATGTTTCTGGTCGAAAGCAAATTCAAACGAGTCCCTTAATTTATCGCATCGTCTCTGTCACCCCGATGACTTCGTTGGACTGATAGACACAAATGCTCTAAACTTTAATTTTTTGAGTTTATAATATAGAGAGAGTATATAAATATGCTATGCTGTTCTCTTATTTACACATTCAACGCTGCATTTATCAACGAGCTCGACGTCGAGACAGCCTTGTCTAAAATCCTAGCTGTTTGATTTGACATTAGGAATCGAGGCTGTGAGCGAGGTTGTGGGCGAGTTCGCCGCTGTTTTTTGTTAGAGAATAGGTACGAAGTTCGTACATTAAACGTCAAACTCTTGACGCAGTACGCAGTACATACTAGTGTCGATTAAAGTACATTAGTGAATATCATTTTTAGGCTCGACGCTGCCGCAGCGCTGACACAGCGCTGACAGCAAGGCGGTGTCCTTAGTGAATAACACTGCAGAATCCAAATTTCATACTTCAATAGAGCTGCTATAAATTGTAGACATATAAAATTTAAAAAAATGTAGATAATTGTAGACATATATTCCCAATCTGAACTATTCACTAGTCTTCATTAATACTCAACTTTATAAAGTAGTCAAATAACACCAGTAAAGCAACGAATAGACATAAAAATGTCAGCGAGGATTATTTATAATGTCATTATGACCGTTCCTTACAAACGTCATATCAAGTCACTTAAGCATACCATGGGCATTACAGGAAACAAGTTATTTTCAACCTTTACTTAAAGGGACGTTGGTTGAATTTCAGTTTTATGTATTGCAGTGTATAATATGGACAATAAAAATAAAATATGCTTATCTTATACGACGTAACGGCGTCTTAAGTAGCCATGTTTGAACAAAAATATGTGACAAATAAAAGTTTTGATAGCATATTTTATATAGACATTACACTAAACCGTATATTTGTATTTATACGAGTGGACAAACGTTCTAGTAATTTGAATGTTTATTTAATGTTTTTTTTTATGTGACGAAGGTAGACAACAGAGCTCTCAGCCCACCTGATGGAAAGCGGGAACTGGAACCATGGTTATAGTGTCCAAAAATCGCCTATGCGCTCAGGACTTAGATGGATTGCCTCTATGCCATTAATCACCTAATCACACCGGCTATCTTACCCCCAAACTGGAACACAGTACTTACTTTTTAGCGGCAGGTTAACGGGTAAGACGGCGGTAGCTATCCGGGCGGACCCTGCACGAGGTCCTACCACCAGCAAAACCCCTTAGAAAAATATCGTCGGTTGACAAGCCAAACTTACTAAGTAACAAATACCTACTTGAAATAAAGCTCGCATCTTAGCACTGAATCAATACTGATAATAAGAGTAGTGAAGAGTTTTTATAGTGAGTTTTGGTTGGCAACTGACAATATTGTAGCGATTGCTTTGGGTACTCAGTTATCGTGTTCGTCAGGATCGGTAACTGAGATCAAAAACATTAAGGCAAACAATGAGACAGATGAAACTAAATAAAAGCTTGTAAAATAGAACAAATCAACGCCATGCTTCATTAAAATAAAAACTAATTTGTCAGTCTCAGACGGAGTGTAGCTCAACGTTTTTTATGTGCACAGATAAAGAAATACGCCCCACAGCTGTCATCCCATTATCTCAGCCCGTATTTCAACGTGTATTATTTTATTTGTTTTACAGTGTATATTCCGAGGCGTTATCTTTTATGAGTAGATTGAGGTGTAAACTGTCGTGCAGTGGAAAGGTTTTATTTATTTAAGCTTTGGCTTCTGTTCGCTGTGGTGGATCGGGTTGAATGATCGCTTTCAGTGCATCATATGCAAAATATCGCATCAGTGCAAAATAAAGCAAATAAAATCAAATTGAGCCAATTAAATATGGTTGATTTGGATATCGCTGACTTGAGCTTCTATATGACTGTCACGTCACGTCATCAGCCCTTCTCAGTCCACTGCTGGACGTAGGTCTCTCCTATTAACTATGCGTATCGACGCATTGGGAGGTAAATGCCCATAATCTCCACGCTGGGCAAGCGGATTGGCGATCGCAGTAATGTGCCTGCCTAGGTACTATGATGACGCTGCAAACCCGTAATTAATTTTCATAAATGAATGGTTTGACACTTTAATCCCTTAGTCGTCTCTTACGACACCCACGGGAAGATTAGCGGTGGTGACACAAATGTATTGCTACTGCCGTCACTTGGTTTTTGTTGATTATCTTGTAATTGCCCTTTGATTTTTGCGTTGAGTTGATTTTTAATAACCGACTTCAAAAAAGGAGGAGGTTCTCAATTCGAATGTTTTTTTTTGTTGTATGTCTAGGAGATATGTTACTCGATATCTCCGAGAATCGTGAACCGATTTGAATTTTATTTTTTTTGTAATCGAACATGTATAAACCCAAGATGGTCCCGTTGGCACCAAGTTGGGATCTGATGATGGGATCTTGGAGAAATCAAGGGATGTCTTCAAATGTTATAGGTACCAACTGTGCCTTAATTGCTTGTCAGCCTCCGTAGCCTAGTTGGTAGTGTCCCTGCCTACGAAGCTGGAGGTTCTGGGTTCGAATCCCGGCGAGGGCATTATTTGTGTATTTATTTATCACAAATATATGTTCCTTGGTCATGGCTGTCTATGTATTTAAGTATCTATTCTATTATATATATCGTCGCCTGGTACCCACATCACAAGCCTTAATTGAGCTTACCGTGGGACTAGGTTGATTTGTGTAAGATGTCCCAAGATATTTATTATTTATTTATTATTATTATTATTTATGTGTGGCGTTTTTGGTAATTTTAATTAATTTACAAGCATTTGCATTCAGAAAGTAGGATTTGATGATAGGAAACCAATGACGGAAACAAATCGGGGATCTTGGAGAAATCGGTTAAAGTCGGTTTTTAAAAATTTGAATTTGGTGATTATGTTTTAAGTGAATCTGGTAGCTTACGATGGTCACGCATTTTTACTTATCGCTTCGCGTCTCTTTCGGACTTACACATTTTTTAGAACGTGCCAGGAACGACGACAAACGATAAACATGGAAGTATCACAAGCCCACAGAGTCAGAGTTTGTAGTCAATATGTCAATTCTTTTATATTAGTGCGACAAAGACATCAGCGATTAGTATCTAGAGCGAGCGAATCGTCTTTTTTTAGTATCTTACTACGAAGCAAGCTGTTAAAAAATCCCGTAATTTCAAAAAGTGCATTTTATTATTTTGTTATGTATTACTGAAATAATTTATTAAAGGGACTTTACTATAGTTTACTTATTTATGTCTTTATTTTCAGTTAGATTAGAATGCAATAGTGTAATGTATGAGCTATTTTTTTTTTCTTTCAGCTAGCCTTACATTTATCAAAGCATGTATTTTTTTCCTTTGAGGGTTCAGCTTTCAGCAAGATTAAAAAAAAACTACAATAAAATAAAAATAAACTTTGATACGCAGAATATCATTTCGGACACAATATCAACCTGTATTTACACTATTCGAACAGGCCAATCCTTAAAAACGAATACCATCAATTCCCCTTATCTAATCCAAACTACGGCGACAGCAATAAATAATTGCTAAGTGAAACATGGACGATAATGTCAATTGAGCAAACAACATTCGAGCAAGCTCCAAACTTTACTAAGACTTCATTCCTACAACCCAAGCGAAAAAAATCTTTGCCCTACAGTGTTAGAGTTGTTTTACACACTCCAAGTTTCAAATTACGTCGTTTCGTTCGGTTGAGTACAGCCCCATCTATCATTTGTAAGTGATAGATGGTTGCTGCCCAAATATTTGAATTATTTGATATTAGATCGAGGTCGGGAGTGACTGAAGTCATTTGCCACTGTCTGGAAATATAATTTATGGACCATAATTATGATAACTTCCGGCGAGACTGGTCATGGATTTTGAGATCGAATAAGCTATTTCTAATTAGCACGTTTTGGA
Organism: Thaumatotibia leucotreta; assembly: GCA_025490895.1. Lineage (NCBI taxonomy): Eukaryota > Metazoa > Arthropoda > Insecta > Lepidoptera > Tortricidae > Thaumatotibia > Thaumatotibia leucotreta. Next base: position 18,338 of record JALPQI010023394.1, read on the forward strand.
TTGAAGACATTTGTTTAGGTTTTAATTAAAGTATTTTGAGTCCCTTGGAAGCCGTGTGGCTGGTGACGGCAGTAAAAATAAATTTATCACCATCCCAGCTGTTCCCGTGGGTGTTGTAAGATTTGACTAAGGCATTGAAGTGTCGCTGATCTTTGATTTATTGAAGATTGATGATGGGCAGCGTCATCATAGTGGAGTGGATTCACTACTGCGATCGTCAACCTGCTTGCCCAGCAGCGTGGCAATTATGGGCATTGCCTCCTAATGCGTCCAATACCCATAGGCATAGGTAAATAAATAACAAAAACTTGGGATATCTTACACAAGTCTTCTTGAGTGGCGGCCACGTACCGGAAGGCGTAGTAATTAATTTTTATAAAAATCTCGAGCAGCAATGTAATGCAAACATTTATTTGACGTTTCTGAGAGGAAAAGCTAATTTCGTTTTAATTTTAATTCGATCAAATCATTAAAGTAACTGCGAAATATTGCCGACTTTAACTTATTTACTGAATTATCCATTACTAGAAAATACTACAATTGAAAACATGCAAGATTTGGACTACACTAGCACAACAAATTTATACCTATCAACTATTTTTTCTGTGTCTTACTGTCTTAGCCAGCACATTTTGAATCGTATTATTCACTGAACTGATATCAAAAATCACTGCACATACATTATCACTTCTTAGAAATCACATTACCTAGTTCAAACATTTTTATTAAATTTATTAGGAAAGTCTGTTGATCAACAAACTTGATGTTATCTTGACACTTCAACTCAATCAATGTGAAGTTTTCAATCGGTACATAAACAAAACGATTATCTGATTCCGCCTTCTTAGTTAACACAAAATTACCTAGCGCTTAATCGTCTCTGTCGCACTTATTAGAAAGAATGACAAAGACGGAAAACTAAAATACGCTACTGAGCGATAGCCATTGGCAACTTGGCTAGGCACCCTGGGCTGTTAAGTCCTTTTCTTATGAACAAGGGTCATGATTTTTGAAGGACTTGTCATCGAAAAGTGTCACCGACATGTAGGAAGTAAATAGGTATGTAATTGATTGTAATTGTCAGGATGTCACTAAGAGCGAGATTTCAATGAAATCATATGTCAATTGTTAGGTTTAATTTATTAGTTATTGTTATTACTGATACATTGCGTGCCGAATTAATTTGTACGAATTCAGTTCATTAAGACTTATACTTTCACCCCTTAAAAGCAATGTCGTTATGAATGACACACACTGTAGAGTAGATAGATACCTACATACATATGTATAGATGCTTAATTACATAGACAGCCACGGCCAAGGAACAAATATTTGTGATAAATAAATACAAAAATAACGCTCTTGCCGGGATTTGAACCCGGAACCTCCAGCTTCGTAAGCAGAAGCAGAGTCACTACCAACTAGGCTACGGAGATCCAGTAATACTTAGACTGAGATAGTGTGATTGATCTTGTCTAATTCGGATAGGTAAAGCTTGTAAATAGTATAGTTCGGGAAATATTATTTGACCGACTGTTATCTTACTTACGACCTTTTGTTTTGCGTCAACACTTACTAGACAATCAGCAGTCTAGCACTTTTCAATTGTTAATGATGCAAAACAAAAGGTCGTAAGTAAGACAATAGTCGGTCAAATAATATTTCCCGAACTATACAATCATGTTTTAAACAATTTTGCAATTACAATTTTGACTTACAAATTAATTGTTGAGTTTGGACAGTAAATAAATAAAATCTGTCTATATTAAAATAACCTCACCTTGCCGACCCTCACTTAAGAAGAAGAAACTTGGGCCCTTTACAAGGAAGTTCTTCATAAAATGTAACTCGAAGGGTCATGGAGCGAGCCATGTTAGGTATCTCTCTTGTTGATCGTGTTCCGAACAGCGAAATCCGGCGCCGTACGAAAGTATCTGACGTCGGTAAATGAATCGCACAGCTGTAGTGGAGACGGCGACATTTTACGAGGGTGGTGGACGAAGCAGGATACTGAATGGTGGCCAGGGTGATCAAGAAGATCTGCCGGGTGACCACCGACAAGATGGTTCGACAACATCTCGACGGCCTCTACGTAAGTTGTCGTAACTTGAAATTTGGGTTTTTCTTTTTATTTCATAAAACATTATATCTTTTAGCAATGTTTCCGTTCCTCGAAGAAAAAATTAAAAAAACCTATTACAAATAGGTTTTTGAGACCCGAAAACTATCGTAACTTAAAAAAAGCACCGTCGTATACTGTAGTAAGTGTACTTACGATAGTTAATACGGGCGGCCACCCGCGCTCGCGCAGCGTAAGTGCCAGTTACGATCTTATACGCGGTGAGGCAGAGGTTTTTCAAGAGCGATAATTTTTTACCAAAAACTAGCAACTAGATGAAACAAAAATGGATAAACGATACATTTTATTCGATAAAAGTAAGACACTACATCGGAAACATACTCAAAGTAACTGCGAGACCAAAATTAATTTTCGAAACGGCCGTTGGAGTTAAACAAAATTTAGTCTGAGATGAAATAAAAGATGTTTCAGAAATAAAAATGATTTAAAACCACTAAGCAAAGTTAGCAATCTGTTCGAGTTCACTCAGAAATCAGTTGTGAATTTATTAGTATGGATGCTGACAATTTTTTAATAATACCGGCGGATACTGTAGTATGTTATCAC
>JALPQI010023395.1:0-17682 GCA_025490895.1 Thaumatotibia leucotreta
ATGTTGTATTCAATACTTACTCGTATATGCTACTATTATACAGGGTGTTTTTTATATCATTAGCCATATTGCAATATGTGTTGGGTAAAGGCGTAAAAAAATATTTGGTAAAACAAAAATAATCCATTTTTCATTATCCTTTTTGTTATAGATTTTTTTTTAAATCCCATTATCTAACGAATGTTTGGTCACTATGATCACTTGCTTACTTTGCGTACTGCCCCGCCATCTCATAACTGCCAAATCAGATTGGAAAGGGTGTTTGAGTTTGCAACTTTAATTAACCCGCATAAGGTAACTAATTCAATGCGTTATAACGTACGTTGTACGGAGGGCGTTGGGAAGGATGTGAATCAAACGAATATTGAGCTCTAACTGAACTGTATTTGGTCCGAGCACGGTTATATAGAGTACATAAGGTTGAGTATACAATGGATATATCTTACCACTACACCTTCCATGGGGAAGGTAAAAAAAAATGAAATACAATTCTTTTTTTTTTTTATATACCTAAGTCTTAAGTGTTTATTAATAAAATTATATTTGATTAATGTAATTTTCCTTACAATTGGCTACGGTACATTTTCGTACGATTTTTGTGTATAACATCAAGTTTTCCATCTTTCATTATCTGAACATTTGGAGAAACATCTTTTACTACTTTAAATGGTCCGGAATACAGCGCATCCAATTTTGTACCTGTTTCATTTTTTACTAGTACTAAATCACCTGTGTTATATTTTATAGGGTTTACATATGAATCATACTTTATCTTTCTTATACTCTTACTTAAAAGTAGGTTATCCCGTGCTTCTTTTTGTGACAACTGTAAACGGTACTTTAATTCGCAGGGATAATTGTCAAAATTATAAAGGGGATCAACGTTTGTTGTAAGGTTACTAGGAAGTGAACATATTTTTCCAAAAACTAATTCGTAAGGGGTAAACTTCGTTTCAGAGTGTACTGCTGTATTATAGGCAAAACACCAGAAGGGCAGCCACTGGCTCCAAGTTTCTGGGTGGTTTTCGGTTTGTATCCTGAGAAAAGACTTCAAATGTTTATGTGTTACCTCAAGAGCGCCAATGGACTGGTGGTGGTATGCTGTCGAGGACAACTTCTTGATCTGTAACAACTTACATGTTTCCTGGAATATAGTCGACATGAATTCTTGACCTCGGTCTGTAGCTATTTCCTTTGGTACTCCGTATCTAAGAATAAAATTACAAACTAGAGCTTTTGCAACTTCTGCTGCCTGTTTTGTGTATAAAGGAATTGCCTCGATATATTTCGTGAGTTCGCATTGAAGTGTCAGTATATATGAGGTGCTATCGTCCGTTTCTAAGGGTCCCACTAAATCGAGGTAAACTTTTTGAAAAGATGTTTCAGCTGTAGTAGTCAGTGACATGGGTTCTTTTACTGGCAAGGAATACTTATTACGTTGACATTTATCACACTTGGCTACGAATTTTTTTACGTCGTTATCAATGCCAGGCCAGTAATAATATTTTTTGATATTATTAATCATTCTTTTTATGCCCGCGTGACCACTACTGGGCAAAAGGTGGAAATCATTGATAATGACACGTTTATCATCTTTATCGTTTACCTTTGTTATACTATTTAGGATACATAGCCTAGGGCCTGAGTTATTTTTGTTTTGTTTCATTTGCTCTGCGAGTTTTTTAATAAAAATATCGTTGTCATTATTCCTTATTATACATAATTGACTTATATTTTCTTTCATACACATTTCATTTAACTCCTTCACAAACTCAGCTCGTGTTATTTGCGATGATGAGTTAAAGTGTTTTATATAAATGGTTTTATTATGGTGAACATAACATAATGTTTTACTTTCATTGGTAATTATACCTTTCTTTCTCATATTTTCTATACCTATAGCGTCACTGAACTCTAACTCCACTGACTGTTTTGGCTTAAAGTGTGTACTTACTACTTTTTGATTCGTGCTATCAGGCCCATTAGTGGTGTGTACTATATCTGACGGTGGACGCATGTTTGCCAACTTACGTGCCTGTGCCCTTGTCATGACGTGAATGTCATGAAGTTCCTTTAATTGTTCGGATGTTAATGTAATACGAGACAACGCGTCCGCAGCCCCATTGTTTGTGCCCTTTACATATTCTACTTCAAAGTCGTATTCTTCTAAAACCATTCTGAATTTCATTAATCTACTAGATGGGTCTCTTAAATTGAAAAGATAGATTAACGGTTTATGGTCTGTTTTTATTTTGAAAGCTCGCCCGTATAAATATGGACGGAAGTGTTTTACTGCCCATACTATGGCCAAAAGTTCTTTTTCTATAACTGGATAGTTCTTTTCTGCTGGATTTAAGGTCCTACTTGCAAAAGCTACTGGACGTCCGTTTTTGTTTGATAATATAGCTCCGATCGCTTTATTAGAAGCATCGGTTTGCACTATAAATTTATTTTCTTCCGTTAAATTTGGGTAATCAAGGACAGGTGGAGTTACAATATGTTCTTTCAATAATTCAAATGATTTCTGACATTCACCATTCCAAATGAATGGTGTATTTTTCTTACATAGTGCATTTAATGGCTGTGCTATGGCTGCAAAATTATTAATAAATTTCCTGTAATAGTTAGTGAACGCAACAAATCTCTTAACTTCTTCTGTATTTTGTGGGCGCGGATAATTTTTTACGGCATCTATTTTTCCCGGATCTGGTAATATTCCTTCGTTTGAAATAACATGGCCTAGGTAAAGAATTTTCTTTTTTAGAAAATCACATTTTACTGGATTCAATTTCAATTTAACTTTTCGCAATCTCTCGAACACACTCTGTAAATTTTTGTTATGACTTTCTAAATTTTTCCCAAATATTATTAAATCATCGAGGTAAATTAAACATTTTTCATAGTTAAGGCCGGCTAAAGCGATGTTCATCATACGCGAGAAGGAACTGGGGCTCGATTTTAGTCCTTGTGGCATACGAGTCATTTGATACTCTCCTGAGGCAAAAGCTGTCAGCTTTCTACTATTTTTCTCAAGATCAACGTTGTAGTAACCCTGATAGAGATCTAAATGGGTGAAGTATATGCTACCAGATAATGATTCCAATATTTCAGTAATATTTGGAAGTGGAAATTTGTCATCTTCAATGGAATTATTCAGTTTTCTGTAGTCTATTACTAGACGCCATTGTTTTTTACCGCTTTTGTCCAATTTCTTAGGGACTAATAATATTGGGCTAGACCATTCGCTTTTACTGGGTTCTATTATACCTTCTTCAAGCATTTTATCTAATTGACGCCTAACTTCTGCTCTTTGAGAGAAGGGTAACCTATAAGGTTTTGTGAATATTGGTTGAGTATTTGGTTTCAAAGTAATGGAATGTTGATATATATCTGTAGTAGTTAGAGAGTCCCCAGGTAAATGAAAAATATCCGCGTATTTTGCACATACACTTTCGATTGTCAATTGTTCTTCTTTATTAAGGTGTCCTAGATTTAGCTTTGCAAACAAATGTTTAACTCTATCAGCATTTTTTGTGACATTATCAAAAGCGCATAGATTGTAGCCATTAAGGTTGTGAATTACGGGTTTTATGCTTTCCAATGACATATCAGTATTATGGGTATCACTCCATTGACGGGTGCCGCGATTGAGTTTGCTACGTATATGCCTTCTTGTATTGTGTCTGAACATACTACACAATCTTCGTTAAAGTCTGTTTCTACATAGTGTACTGATTCGCATCTTTTGGGAATATTGATGGCTTTATTACAGACTGTCGTTATAGGTATAGAAATAGTTGTATCTGCATTTATTTTCAATGTTAATTTGTTATGTTCGAAATCTACATTAGCTTTATACTTCCTTAGGAAGTCGCGTCCTAATATGCCGTCCGACTCCACCGGCAATGTTCTAAATACGTGGAACTTATGTTGCACGTCCCTATCTCCCAAATTGAGGGTAAGGTAGACATATCCTAGCGATCCTATCTTTCCACCGACTCCATTTATGACTATGCTCTCAGCGTGGATTGGAATTTTGTATTTAGCTACATGTCTATATTTGATAGCCGACAACGATGCTCCCGAATCCGCTAAATAAGATGTTGACGAAAGGTGTACGTAACAGTCGCTGTCAGTGGCTAAAATGGTATGTTCCGGTTTAGTCACGAAAAAACTGGTTTGGGACTTCCGGCACGGGGCTCGCATCGTCCAAGTTATCATTCGCTGGTTCAGTCATAATGTTAAGATCATGTTGAGGACGCGTGCCTTGAGAGCGTCGAGTATACGTACCTCTGTTTGGGCGGGTCCGCACGTCCTGGGTTCGTGACGTAGAAGGCTGTGGCTGCTGTTGCCAATCACGACTTTGATTTGAATATTCGTGGCTGCGGCCTCTGAATCCGGAGGCAACCCTGTGGCTACCTCCCCGGAATCCCCTGTATCCGTTCCTATTACCCCTGCTTGGATAGAAATAGCTATTTTTATATATACCCATTATTTCTCCCGATGTAACCGGGGTGGCCATTTCTTCATCTTGAGCGCCCTGAATCGCGTCCTTTAGGGAGGTATAATTCCTTGCTGAAATTATTGTACTTAATCTACGGTTCCGTAAGCCGTCGGCAAATTGTTTAATTGCATATTTTTCATTAATTGGCTTTAAAATATCATAACACTTCGTGTTCCCATCGGCTTGCGTAACCGTAAGGTCAACAAATAAGTTTGTCAACTCCTTCCCGTAATCTGAAACCGATAAATCATTTTGTCTAATATTTTGCATCTTACTCTGGATAGCCGTGGCTGCCTTTTTTGGTAATAATTCTGCCCTCATATCCGAAATCAAAGTTTGTATGGTGTCATATTTAGTTTTCATTTTAAGTTTAGCAGCCTGCGACAATCTGCTCTTTAAAACGAAGTTTATTAAGTTTTGTTTACATCCAGAGTTAGCGAGAATTGAATCATAATATTCAATATTGTCTATTAATTGCTTAGTAGCATTTTCTTCGTCTGTCATGCATGGCAGAAGGCTCAAGGCCGTTTTTAAATCGAACGTCGACATGGTTAAATTATTTATCTCGCTCACTCTGTTTGTGGGAATATCTTTACATAAGTTTAATATCTCGTCATATAATGATAATATTTTCTCGTTAAACTCCTCCAAAACAGGTAATTCTTTCACACTTATACTCCCTGAAGTAATTTTAGCGTCAATATCTAATAAACAAGTAGTATACCGCTCATGTATCGCTTGGGCTTCATTCGTTTTTATTTTTAAGATTTGACCAGTCCTCCTGGATGGTCCTATTTTAATTAGGTACGTCCTTACGTCCTTCAATTCGTTAAACAATGATTCTAAAACACTTGCCATAAATATATGACCGATATAATACTTATGAATCGAATGGTCTATAGTTGAAATACATTTAAAATTACGCTATATTCCCATCGGAATTAGTTATAGGTAAGTAACTTACTAATCTACTTACAGTTTTTATGTTGCACTTTCATATTAACCTTTAGCATTATCACTTCACTTTACGGAATTCGACTGCAATTAAATTTATTTAACTCGCGAATTTGATCAAAGTTCATCAAACGTTGAACACTAAATGAATCATTCGGTATACCATATACGGATGCGCGGCAAACATTGGGCACGAGTGGTGTCGTATGGCGGCGCGTGCACTGTACCTACTCTCGTGATTGCAAGTTCAATGCTCCATGCCAAATAAAACACGTAGGCTTGTAAAATGTTCCAAATTATCAGATGCCGATATTCTCATCAACTTAACATAAATCACTGTTATACCCCTGGCACTCTTGGGTATAGTTTTGGCTGGGCGCCGTCACTGCCTGCGAGGTCCGCTGGTGCTCGACGAAATACTGATCTCCGTAAGGTATCACGATGAATTTCTCGCGTTATCCATCCCACATGGCACCTTCGATACAACTTGACAATGAAGTAGAGTAAACCCAAAATTATTGATAACACTATTATAGATAGCAATATGTTGGTTGTTGTAACGTGGAACTTCAGTTCTTCAACGGAGGCGTTGTTACTGCCTCCCGCGGAGTTTTGCACCACTATTGTTTCTTCTGACTTGGACTGCTGCTTTCCCATTTTGCTGGTATATTTTCTGAACGCACACACACGTCTGCCACTTTAAGATTACAAAACTGGATTTGACTCATCGTTACTTTGCAAGTGATCTATGTATCCGCCTATAGATGGAAAACGGTCTCAAATCCGTATTAGGTACGACGCGTGGACCAGAGGGGTCGACAAACTGTCACGGTCGCCATGTACGGAGGGCGTTGGGAAGGATGTGAATCAAACGAATATTGAGCTCTAACTGAACTGTATTTGGTCCGAGCACGGTTATATAGAGTACATAAGGTTGAGTATACAATGGATATATCTTACCACTACAACGTAACAAGTTTCCTACGCGTGGTCGGGAATGGAGGTGGAGCTTAACTTGCAACTCACGAGACGGCATTATCAGTCTATCGCATACAGTACTAATAATGAGGGTATTTTGAGTTGCGCGCCGATCTGAGGGTAGTTAGACTCGAGTGCGTTCACGCAAGCGCACTCCTTCTTTGTTTACAGAGTGCTGTACAAATGGCACATGGCATCTTGCGATCAGCCGAGCCAGCATAATTTGACCTCAAGAACGGAGTAACTTAAATGTTCCGTCATACAAACGCGTACTGGTTTACCTCAGATATCGATTCTAATGCACTCTCTAAGCAAATTGAATTGTTGATGACGACGAGCAGGTACAGGTAGGTATGCGCTTGGGCAGTTTTAATCAAATAACAATCGTGTGTGCATGTAGTTAGGACATTTTATTCATTGTTTAGTGCCGATTGTGGGGTGAGTGACGTCGGCTGATCGGTGCTTGTGATGAACTCCTGATTGGCTAAGACTTGACTACTCAAACTTGCTACCATTTTGTCTGCCATCGAATCGCACGGATTGAAACAAACTTGCCTAGTGACCACAAATTATGGTTTTGCCGGATAAAAAACGGAAAAAAAAACTAAAAAAAAGTGTCACTTTTTTTTTTCAAAAATGTTGTGTACTGGTGATGGCGAATGACATATCCAAATTTGGCTACCGACATAACAAAAACCCTGTATATTATATTCTAGTTAGGTATAATTTAGTTGAACGTATTGCGAAAACACAAATCAAATTATTTATTAACTAAATATCTTGATTTGTACTTTCAATTTTTCCCCAGTAGTCAGACTACTTAATACTATATAAATTATAAATATTAGATGTCATATAGTTACCAAAGAAAAACGACCAAGATCACCTAATGTCAATACTCAATACTCAATACTCAATCTTTATTGCACTTATAATGTGGTTTACAAGGTACAGTAAGTTACAGAGGCATTATAACCCTGTTGGGCACGGTAATTTTTTTGTCATGTCCGAGGTGGTCAAAGGCGCCTAGCCTTGTAAGGGATTGCATATACCCGAGAAATTTGACCGGTGGTTGCTAAGACCGAGTGGCCGAGGGGTACAGGCATTTGCCGCGAATGCTAAGTACGTGGGCTCGATCCTCACCCCGGAAATTAGGTGATCTTGGTCGTTTTTCTTTGATATATGACATCTAATATTTATAATTTCGTTTTCAAACAAGAGACGATAAATGTTTTAAATCGCGATACTTACGATGGCATACGATAAAAAAACTACCAACATACAAGATCTCATTTAATTTGTCTTTTTAGGGTTCCGTAGCCAAAATGGCAAAAACGGAACCCTTATAGATTCGTCATGTCCGTCTGTCCGTCTGTCCGTCTGTCCGTCTGTCACAGCCGATTTACTCGGAAACTATAAATGCTACAGTAACGAAATTTGGTGAGAATATGTGTTGTATGAACCGCTACAGGATTACGATACTAAATTGTAAAAAAAACCATTGGGGTGGGGGCCCTCGATACATGTAACTGAGGGATAGAATTTTTTTTTTAGTTTTACATAAGCGTGTGGGGTATTAATAGAAAGGTCTTTGAAAATGATATGAAGGTTTATACATCACATTTTTATTTAAGCAAATCGTTTTCGAGATATCAGCTCTCAAAGTCTGAAAAATGTGTCCCCCCCCCCTCTATTTTTTAAACTACGCGATATAAAATTCTGAAAAAAAAATATGTTATGCACATTAATAAATTCTATCAACGATTTTTGGTTTGATTAAATTATCTCCTATAGTTTTTGAGGTAGGTTGATTTAACTGTATTTTTTTAATAATAAATTGATAATGGTACGGAACCCTTTGCGCACGAGTCCGACTCGCACTTGGCCGGTTTTTTTTGCCATATATTCCCACTTGGATTATCTCATGTAGCTTTCATTTAACGCTCTCAGGCGCTTTAATAAATAAATTGTTATTAGTCAAATCAACTCGACGTTCATTGATATCTGATCACCTGAAAGCGCTTACTTAATAATCAATGAAGAGTTTAGGTTTATTTCTCAACAATCTGGTCCGTACAGAACAATCTATGTTCTATTTTTTATCTTACTCACCACTAATCCTTAGTGCAATTTTGAGAACGCCCATTGACAGACCTTTTAACTTCCCGTTTCTTTCTTCATTTTTTCTTTCGAAAAAAAAAATTGCAGATTTTTAACACGATGTACATATACACAGTACCTACCATAAACTTTATTAAGGAGGTATATACGATATAGGTCAGGCAGTTGGTATCACTTAATACTTCTGGGATCATTCACGTGACCGGCCGGCTGTGCGAATTCAGTCGATTACCTTCAAACAGAGACCGTTCACGTATTAAATTAACATTTCATTATAACTAAAATATGATAGCGATAATTATTGAATCATTTAAAGCGTATTGACAATGAATATTTCTCTGCAAAGGACGCTTTTTGTATTTACTAGTAGCTTAGTTTAACACGAATTATTAATAATTAAATAATTTAAGAAAATAATCAAATAAATCGCGTGATAACCGTCTGAAAAAAAAATACAGTAAAATATTAATAATATGGGTTATATAGGTATCTTAACCACTCACTTCCTTTGATTTTTGCGATAGACTCTATGTCTATGTAAAATAAGAACGATGACACGTAACAAAAGCTACATGAAGCAAGTGAGTGGCTTAATAATTGTAGTGTGCAACTGACAAAATATAATTCTATTCTATTTATGTTACGTTCTATTCTACTGATTACGAATATTCATTTGAAATAAAACGACTGACGTAGTTGCTCGTTCCTCATACTATACGACTTGTTTCGACCATAGACAGGACAAGCAAAACTACTTATTGAAGTTATTAATGAAAAAAAATTTCGTATTCGTACCCTTATATTTTTCATCATGTCGAATTATAATCCACACAGCAATATTGAAGCAAATAGTGTCCCGTCTTTTTTACACGATTTTTTTAAGCACATATCCCAAAAAATCTAATTATGTGGAAACACAAATAAAAGGACAAACAAACTAATAATTGTCTGACAATCATGACGGTGCGACGCGCGGTTTGGACCATGTTTGAAATAATAGTTTCTGAATATGGTGCCCATTATCGAAGACGGAGGAAGGCAGCTTACGCAGATTAAATAGTATTCCGCAGGATTAAACTTGAAACCTCATAGTCCTTATTATTTCCATATACACACTCGGTCAATGAATACGGGTCAGGTGGTTTTTTTCATAGAAAATAATGCAACCATGGTGAGTTCAAATATTTTTTCAAAATATTTATAGTGTAGGTAAAATCTATTTTTAAATCAGGTTGTATTGGAATTTCCCTAAGTTTATAAATAAATCCAAAAAAAAACGTTAATATTGTCGTCAGTTCGGTTTGTATAGACCGTTTAAGAAAGCAACCTAAAATGTATGGTAATACGAGTTTTTAAATCGTAAGTTGCTATTTTTATATCTATGGAGTCATCTATAAAGTTCCGTGTTTTTCGAATCGGGTGAAAACTTCAGGAAATCCCAATACAATCTTATGTTAAAAACGATTCCACTTGTATTATAAATATTTGTAATCAGCATATTTCCAGTATTTTCTGTGAAAAAATCCACTTGACCCGTATTCATTGACCGCGACTGTATTCATGAAATCTTCACGTAGATATTTAATAGTTACGCGTCTTTCCTCTATCACGAGTTCGGTATTAATTGAGTTAGTTAGGTTTAATAACGTGGTATCGGTATTTACGACAACGTCATTAGCTTAATGATCGGCTTATTGTAGTTTGGGTGATTCAGTGCGCCTTGTGGCCCAAGCCTGTTGGTCTTCCAAATGCTAACCTAGCACAGGTGTTTTGAAAGTAATCTATTTCTAGCAGTGTCCTACAAAATAAATCGCAGTACAAACTTTGACTCCACGTTGGCACGGGTTTCCAGTTCCACTATCTTAGAACGCTGTTTTTTTTGTAGAGCACCATAATATTTCAGTAGTTAAAACATTGCTAGGAGATCCGTAACTTGACTTTTTTTTCTTGTGCATACAACAAAATAAAATATGACGCATGATTATATGACGCATATCTCTTACATACTTATCTTAAAACTACTAAAAATAATGCTCTGCAAAAAATCCTATTAGGTCTCTTGTTCGTACCAATATAAATAAACTGAACTTATCTTTTTCAAAGTTTTAATAATACATAGGTACAACGGGATGTCAGGGTTAACCAACTATTCTCTTTTTCAAATATTCATCAATCACTAAATGGGACAACATTATGTGCGACAAGAAATTATCTTGAAGAAATAACTTTCCATTTCATGAAATCTATTTACCATTTTATGAAAACTTATCACTAGATCAAAAAGTAAATAATCACATAAAAACGGTACATTGAAAGAATAGTTATGTATAAAATAATTATTTTCATGTCAATGTTCAATCGACAGATCCCAGATTTTATTTGTCATAATTACTATACTGGTTATGACTTGCCTGTGCTACTATAGCTATGAGAATAAATAAGCTCGGTCTGATCGCGTGTCCCGATTGTTTTCTGGTTTTGTTTATCACACTAAGTATTTTTAATGTTTTTAAGTTCATATATACTTGTCTGCTATTTACATAGTGATAAACAAACGTGCAAAAATGCTCGTAGCGTATTCCATTACGCTCGCCTTCGCTTACGGCTTCAGATCACGTTGCAACCCACGCCACTCACTTTTTTCGACCCCTCTTATACAACTGATTCATAATTCATAATATAAATTAGTAATAGGATAGAGGAATTACAAAATCATATCATAGTTTTGAACATTAAATTTGTAAGCTAACAAGGAAGGGTACCTAAATGCCAGACTCTGATTTGATTAATTTTGATACATGTTGTAGTGTAGTCCAAAACAGCTGACACGTAATTTTGTTAGACACATTGTCCTTTAAAATATTGGAAAGTCACAAATCCCTTAAATTTCTGAAGAGAGACTCCTTAAATCAAACTAATTAGGTACCTACTGGTTTCATTATCCTTATGTTGCACAACATGATAAAGGACTAGACAAATGTTTTGTAATTTCATCTTAGTCATATTTTATTTTAACAATAATGTCAGTATTTTATACTCTTATCGTTTCACTTATATTCAGGCTTTTTAAAACGAGCCACAAAGAAACAATGGGGAGCAGTTATATCCGGGGATCTTGTAGGATTATTCCAATGTTCGATTGTAATATTATGTGCCGTATTGTGTCAATTAAATACTATAGTCTCATAATAGTCATAATGTTCTGAGAAAACTATATGGCATTAAAAAAGTTATGCATTTCTTACTATAGACCTACTTTTACAAAATGGGACAATATTCTAAGTAACACTAAAAACTCTAACCTTATAAATATTTTCCTGAAGGCGCTTAGCTTGATCCAGATGGGGTAAATAATTACAAGGATATTAGCATAATAAGCAATCATCGGTTATGAGCATGCAATTAAATAGTCAATATAAATGAACCTTAGAAACGCAATGTTTCCTACGATTAGCACGAAACAATTATGTACCGAAGCATCTATGTTCAGATTGGTTGCGCGAGCTAGTAAAGTTCATCAACGAATCTATGCAACAAGTTAATATATGAAAAGCATGAGAAAACATGATATGATCAAAATTGGGAAATAAACAATTCGACTATAATTTATACAATTCAAAAACTGTAGTAGGCACAGGGCCAGATTTAGGGGGTCCTGTGCCTACTACTGTGTGGGGGGGGGGGGGCTACAGCCCTGGAGCCTCCAACAAAAAAAAATCTAATTCCAACTAGACTGGATCCAACTAGATTTCGCTTTCGGCGAAAAAGGCTCGGAAGACTCCGTTCGGTAACGCTAAAATTTAATTTCAGATAATTCTAGTTTCCGATAATTATATTTATATGTTTGTTAAATAATAAAATAATCTATACTTGTTTTCACAAAAAAATATTTATTGAAAAACTTGACTGAAAAAAATCGTCTACTTTATTTGTAAAATAATAAAATTGGGGGCCAGGGGGCCTCCACTCCTTTGTTGCCCCGAAGGCTCGCAACCTCTAAATCCGGCCCTGAGTAGGCTACTACTCATAGTAAAAATATATTTACACGACCTTAATGTTAAGGCAATAAAGTCGTGTAAACATATTTTTGGCGCTTAAACCGTAACGATATCTTTGACGTCGACGGTATACGTTAGGTACGTGTAAAACGTATTCGAATTAATATTCGATGATAAGTGTTTTGTGTGTTTTCCTGGAGCCTTCTAACGCTAAATCTTTAGGTCCAAAAAATATGAAAAAAATGGGCTTTAAAATAAAGCTATTTTGAACATAATCGGCTTAGCTGTTTTTAAACAACTACGGAACCCTACACTGAGCATGACCCGACATTCTCTTGGCAGATTTTTCCGAGCCAAGTCTGAAAAAAATAATAAGATTCGTTGAACCACTTCAATTTAAAACTAGAGTTCCTGATAAAGATATTTTGCCACATTGTAGGAAGAAACCTCGACTCGTCCGCGCTCAATAACCAACTAGGATCTGGCGTCAGGCACGGCCGAGGCATTGCGTAGCAGTTTATGACTTTTACTCCTTCCTAGAACTAAGTAGTGTAATATATTATCTCTCGGGGAGTAATTTTATTCTCGTGGCTAAACGAAAAATTCTTGTTCTAAGTGAGACATTGAACTTAGTTACATAAAACGAAATCAATTCTGGGTCGATATAACCAAATCAGTTATTTCGCTGCAAATCGTGTCGTTTTTTAACAACTCTCTAAAGAAAATGTATTTGTTTCCTTCATTTTCCGAATCAGAAGGTACTCTGTGCCTGTTCAGTATCACTTATTCAGTACACCCTGCACATAATATTGACAATTACAAGTATAATGGTTCGTGCCTAAATTGAATGTGCATTTTTTAAAGCAAAAAAAACTGTATCTAAATGTTTTCAATGTTGAATACCGAAGTATCTAAAGCAACACAGAATTGATATTTATCAATTGTATGTGTACCTATTTAAGTACAGTCATGGAAATTTATTTATGTACCATTTCGTACTTTGTCAAAGTGCAAAACTATATGGGGATCCTAGGAAATAAAACATGAATGAATTTCCTTTATTGTACCTACAGACGAAAATGTTGTGGCAATATATTTATTACATTTATGTTTAAGTCTATTCAGAATGTTCACATATAGCATGGGTGGCCCATGACATCGGGGTAGCCGCTGTCCGATAAAGAAAAAGGACGACAAAGTTATCAAGCGCCAGGATTAACCGGCTTCTAAGCCGTTTAATTTTTATAATGTGCTTTAAAGACAGGCCACCATCAACGTCGGTTTGGAGCGGACTCATTTACTGGAAGATTTACGGGTTCACACATCGGGTCCGATCTCACTTAGCAATGATTTATGTGCAACATCTCCTTTCCCAGTTAAGCGCATTATCGGACCGCAGACCTTATCAAGTTGTGGAAGTTACGCGCCCGATACTTCGCCGTCGGGACCTTGCGTTTGATCCCGATACAGCCTAAACGATTTGAGGCAATCTGAGGGTATTATCTATCAATAAGGAATTGTTTTGACTAAAACGTAAACCTAGCGATCCGAGAACGAGGTCATGATTTGACCAGTGGCCTATTTCACCATAATTACAAGTCTGACAATTGTAAAATATCACTGTTACTGACGTCACAGGCCTCCGTAGGCTACGGCTACCGCTTACTATCGGACGGTCCATGTGCTTGTTTGCAACCAACATAAAATTATTACTAATAACGTTTTTAAATCATTAATAAACTACTTTTTATTTTACGCAACCCGTGACAATTGTAGCCAGGTTTAGTACAATTCTCATTCAATCTTGACATGAGGTTCGGCATATGTCGGAATTTCGCTACAATTGTCGTGTTTTTGTGACAATTGTAATTTTGCTTCTGCTTATTTACTGCTTATGTACTAAAGTTCCTGCACAAAATTTTATACTGGTGGTAAACAAATGCACGGCCTTTCCGATGGTAAACGGTAACTGTAGCCTATAGACGCCCCAGATTGCAGAAACAGTAAATTTACAATTGTAACACTTGTCAATGTGGTGAAATTGGGGCCTGATTACATGACATATGAGATAGGTAAATCGCTGCGCATTATATACGTTTCGGGCACTGTCCAAAGATCTAGATGTAGATCTAATTACCGTAGCCATTTTTTTTTTCAATAGAATTTCAGGTCTTTTTACTATTCCTATTAACATGTCCTTTTTTCAGTGTCAAATTGACACTGTAATTTAAATTAGTTTTTAAATTAGAATGAACGATTTGTATCTGTATTATTAATTTGCGCACTTAAAAACTCAGTTACGTACTACGTACCTACGTGTTCGTGATAGATAATTACGGCCCGTCATTTTTACTCATCATTACATAGTATAAAACAAAGTCGCTGTCGTTGTATGTCCGTCATTATGAATGGTTAAATTTTTAAAACTACGCAACGGATTATGAATAGTTTTTTTTTTAACATATTTAATAGATTTTTTTGAATACAGTGATTCAGTGATCCAAGAAGAAGGCTTTAGTAATCAACTAATCAGTATTGTACCGGTGCGAAACCAAGCGGTTCTCTGGTCATAAATTAACCTTAAATATTTTGAAATTTCGTAACTTAAGTAAAATCATTCTAGTTGTCCGAAAATGATTGAAAGAAGGTTGAGAACTTGATATTACTAAATAAATATCATATTGCTGAAGGGTTGGTTTGATTTATTTTTCTCACAGCTGTTGATTAGGCCGTCAGTATCTCAAATATTATAGTAGGTAAATATAGAATGACCTTTCCAAAAAGATATATTCACTTTTTGGTTTTAAGGCTAGTGTCCATACATATTTGGCCATTTTCCTTCGTTAATAGTACAAAATTAGAAAACCATTTTGGCACGCACAACATCACCTAGTTAATTCCAAACATTAAGCGCTTAAATACATCATAAACTTTGAAGCACGTTCGTGCCGTATCATACTAATAGATCTACGGAAAGTGTGCACGACAGCCACAATAAGTGCACACAGAATTTCGGTAGTGAAATATTGCACTCATTAATCTCCTCGACGATAAATAAGAGGTATCACGTACAGGTCGGGAGCGCTAATGAAACCAACAACTTGTTTCCTGATAGACTTACATCTCCTTACTACAATATCGTGCATAAGACACCTCGGTATAATTTTGACGTTGACTGGCAATGTTGTTCAGCCAAGTGTTTGTTTTAGTTCACGCAACAAAGGCTCCTGTATAAAGGCTTTCACACCGTACCGTGCCAGTACTTCAATTATCTATTTCATATAAGGACCCCGTATAAGGTGAAACGGTATTCTGAAGAATAAAAAATAAGTTGCTTTTTATAAAAGGAGAAAACTCGGAATACTGAGAAGAATAAAACATCTAGTTATGAACAGAAAAATGTTGTTTAGGCAAGCATTTGATATGTCTGCATGATAGTGAACGCTGGTGGCACCGTTGATGCCTGAAAATAAGTTTATTTCATTGATATGCAGGCAATAAACGAACCACGAAGATCGATCTGTCGTAAGCCGCATTCATTTTATGCATGTGCACGTAAGCAAATGCAAGAGTAAAAAAGGAGAAATGCACGAGGTAAAAGCTCTCAATGGAGGTGACAAACGGTTGGTGGAGCTAACGAGACTGCAACTTTGAGGGCTTGAGGGGTGCCTGCAATGCTATATTTTACAAGACTAGGCACATTCAGCTCGGTTAAACCTCATTAGTATAAAAATGGATGAAAACAAAATGTACCGAACTATTCTTTTATAAGTTATTTTTGTCAACCAAAAATAAAAAAAAAACCCTTACATAAAACACATTTGGCAAGGATCAGTGTATTTTAAAATTATTACATATTATGTACATTCAGATTTAATTTTGGTACACAACTGAGTCTGTACAGTAGCGGAGGCGGAGGTAGTAATGTTTACCTATCTCTGAAAAGCCAATGTTTAAACTTCTCCCCTATCTCAACAAACTATTCGCATTTAACACAACACATTTATCAAGCAATACCTGCCCAGAACAGCAATAAAATTAACAAAGAAGTACCAAAACGATAAAACAATAGTCTCTGTATTGGATAGCGTTAATTGGTCCATTAATGCAGCACTAAAACTATTCAGATTTCACACTTGTAATTATCCAATGGCCCTCTTCTATAGATTAATAGCTTACTGCAACGGTTGCTCCTTACAATGTTAGTTTTTATGGTGCACCATATTTCCTTACACTCCGTTTTTACAACTGCCGCTGAGCGTACGAAGCGGATAGTAAAGGGTTACTAAACATATTACTGCCAACCATATCCAACTTTGTTTGCATATTTCAGGGCGGAAGTATTGAAAAGATTGGTAGTTTAGAGTAAGTACAAAACTGTAATCAATTTACTTTTAACGTAATTGAAAACATCTACAGTACCCAATTGTTTTAAATTAAACCTGCTGTTAACTGGTTAAAATCAATAATGGTACGGCAGTAACAATAAATTTGTCACCACCCAAAATCTTTGATTGATGTTGGGCAGCAGCGTCATTTTCATTATAGTGGACATGCTACTGCGATCGCCAATCCACTTGCGTGGCTATTATGGGTATTTAACTCCTAATGCTTCCGAACGCATATTTAATAGGAGAGGCCTACATCCAGCAGTGACCTAAGAGAAGCTGATAATGTGATGATGTGAATCAGAACATTACTGACTCGCTTCTTAAGCGGATCACCACTACTTTCTTACATCCAGTGTAGGTTCCACTTCAAAGAAATATTATTAATCTTAGTGCTACCATCCTCGAGGAAGACCATTATAATCCAGCAATAGAAAAGTCTTTCGATTGAGATATCGTATCAAAAAATTGATTACTGAAATCAACGGTTTTCTGTCATAATTATAAAACTTAGATGATTGATACCTGCTCTAATAAGTATATCAAACTCCTTTAAAAAAATGCCATAATACCAATAACACCTATAGGACAAATTCAAAGATTAATAACCTAAAAAAGTGTAATTTTTTCGTTGTTCACATTAAGACGAAGCTGTGCTTGCTAAATTCATGCCAACAACGATTAACTTTCTTAAAAATGATCTTCCGCTGTCCGTTCCCTGACGGGATGCTAATACTTC